>CAJVSB020000944.1:0-107110 GCA_911865555.2 Thlaspi arvense
TCATCAAACCAACTGACCTAGAATAGATACATAGTCATGGATGCCATAAGGACAACAATATGACAACAGAGTTCGAGGCTTCAGTCGGGAGATGGGTAATAGAAGGACTGTACCTGCATGGTTGATCACAATGGAATTGGTACAACCATTTGACCTCCACTTGTTACTAGGGGTTCATGGGCTTGTTGCTGGACATCAACCTTAAACTGTGGGCATTCTAGATTTAAGCAAGAGTCGTACTATTATTAGCTAATTAATGAATCTAAGGGGTCACACACACATCTAACGGCGAAGCTCATATGATTTTATGGTGCTTGTCCAAGTTTTAGATAATCAGTTTGTTCATCTCACTTCAGGGAGTCGGACCAAGTGAGAATTAGGGGCCAACAAGTTGGTCAGGAAGATTGTATGGTTTGAGGTGGTTTCAACCACCAATGTTCAGTTTGAATTAATCAGCTCCAACCAGTTGGTTCGAGCCGCCTAAACTGTCATTTTGGACCAGCCGACTAAAAGGGCTTTAAAGCCTTCTCTTCTCTCTCAGCCAGAAGCATGTAGGCAATGAAACTGTTTGTCTTCATGGCTAAAAAAAACACCACTCTAGAGAGAGAGTGAGATACACCTTCAGAGTTGGGCCTCCACAACTCTAGCATGGCTGGAGCTCTGTGAGTAGAACCTCGGAGGCTGGACATTGGGGCAGCTATAGTGTGCTGTTCAATTGGGTTGCTGCCATGATGCTTCAACATGGATGATGAAGAAGAAAACATCCACATATGAAGGAAAGCAGAAGCTGAAACTCAAGTGTATACACTGGGTATGATTTGGCTGAGCCTCTTAAGGCTCACAGGTTTTTATCTTGATCCTCTTGCTATTCTATATGGCGATATCAAGCTGCAATTGGATCCTATATATGCAAGCAAGACTCTGTCTCATGAGTCTGAACCCAGTTTCTGTTTTTGAAATCTGTATTTCCTGCTCTTGCTTTTTCTGGGTCTGTCACTCTGGTTGTGTGCATTGGCCTCCAACTGGTACCACCAACTTTGTTGCTCCAGTTTTCTCTGACTCTCACACCATCACAACTGAAAATTGAACAGTTTCAACTATCTTTCTTGGTCTATATCAGTTGAACTTTGGTTTGTGGGCTAGGGTCTCGAGGAGCACTCACAAAAAAGTCTGAACACATACCTGTTGATATTCAACCTCACTGGAAGATGTTGGTGCTTAGTCAAGTGGTTTGTCTTTGGATGTCCTTGGACCAACAAGTTCATACCTCTCTTTCAAGCCATACAAGACTTGTTATTCTGGGAAGAAACACGAGCTTTATACACTATTGACATATTGTGAATCTATACAATTGTATCTAAATACGACAGTTTGAAAAGTAAGAAATGGATATGCCAACTTATTTGGGCAAGGTTTAGGCCCGTATGATTGAGTTCAATAAGTGACTTCTGATCTCAATTGATGTTAAAAGTAGCAGCAAATGATAAATTGTTTATGGTTCTTACTCTTAGAGGATTACCTCTATAGCTTAAGCGTGTTTGTACACAGTTTCTAGCCAACCCTAGAATTCCATCTTTAGATGATGTGTTGGCTTGGCTTCTTCAACATTTTGCGTTGTTCATCACATACAGAACACTATCAAGATATTCTTTAGTCCTAGCTTCCTAGATTGTCAGCGGATAGGGTGGTGACTATGGCACACATGGAGGCAGTTGTGGTGGTCTTCATTCTTGTGGCAATCATACTTAGTTTACCTGTTATCATAATTAGGTCACGCAAGGTGGAAAGTGCTCTAGCTATATATTTTAGGAATGGAAACAAAAATATAGAGAAGACACAAAGTTAGAATATGGTGAAGACAATGATGGAATAAATGGGATGAGGATTATGATAAAAGGAGAAGTATTACCTTTGCAAAAAGCAAGAGAAGAGTCAACAGTTGGAGTCAGGACTGTGCTAGCAGAGGATGCTAGAGATGACGATGAGGTGAGGGGGGCATTTGGATTTGGAGCAACTACAGGAACATGTAGAAAGAAGTTGATGATGAATTGCGAGAAGCAGTGGAGAGGAAGCAAACGTAGACACAGTGAGAAATGTTAGGTGGTGCACTTAAAGATGGAAAGGAAAGAACTTCACTAATAGAAGAATGATCAATAGGAGTAGATGTAAATGATGGACTAGTCTCAAAAAAGGTAATATTAGCAGACATGATACACCAGCGTAGATCAGGAGAATACAGTGGTAACCTTCTTGCATATGAGAATAGCCAACACATTTGAAAGAACCAGCTGATAATTTATCATCACCTGGAGTCAGGTTGTGAACAAAATACATGGAGCCACAGACATGCAATGAAAAGCATTAGAGTGGTGATGAGGAAATAAGATGGAGTGGGAAATTTGATTTTGCAGAACAGAGGAAGGCATGTGATTAAATAGAAAACAAGAAGTAAAAAGCACAACAGGCAAGAAATGCAATAAAACAAGACTATGAAGCAGTAAAGTATAGGTTTTTAAATTAAATGCCCTTTTTTTTTGTTCAATAACTCCATTTTGTTATGAAGTACCCAAACAAGAAGTTTGATGAAGCAATGCCCTTGGGAGTTCATAAAAGATTCAAAAGAATGCGGAAGATACTTTCTTAGCATTATCATTTTTAAAAATACAATAGGTACACCAAATGGCATTCCTTTCTCAAAACCAAAATTTTGGAAGATAGTAAATAGTTTGAAATGATCTTTCATTAGATATAACCAACTACAAGAAGAATATTCATCAATGAAGGTGACAAAGTAATGAAAATCTAAAATAAAACTAACATGACTTGGACCCCATATAATTGAGCAAACTAAATAAAAAGGCGGCTTTTTCTGGGAACAACTTAGGCAGGAAACAAACTATAAACATGTTTACGAAATTGGCACGACTAATTCTTAGAATTCAAACTGGATAGACCATTAGTTGAAGCTTCTGTGAACTTGTGATCTTGGATAACTGAAGCAATTTTGGATAATGTTTGGGAGATTAGCAACAGAAGATGATAATTGGTATATCCCATGTGACTTACGACCAACTCCAATCATCTTCCTAAACCTTGGTCCTACACAAAAATAGAATCATGAATAATGGCAACATAACAATTAATGTTACAGTTTAGACAACTAATGAAGATTAAATTAAAAGGGCTGTTAGGACCATGAAGAACAAAATCTAACGCAAGTGAAGGTAACCCTGAGCTACATTGTGATATCCGTTAGTTAAAATAACCATTGGAACGGTTTTAGAGCAAGAAAGAGAAGTAAAGGGACTTTATTAACAAAACGTGGTTTGAGGCACTAAAATTAAGAATTCATGGTCCAAGTGATGGTGACTTACACACAAGTCCACTGGATTACTCATCTAAGCAACTGAAGTAGAAAACTAGTTAGTAACCTAAAACTGCAGGAAGGCATCGTACTTAAATAGAGATAAAAATGTTTGTTTGTGAAGTTGATTAGCCTGAAGAATCAATCCAAGCTGTACTAGCAATGCATAGATGTCTTCCATGTAGAGTATAACTCTTGTCCTAGATGGCAATAGGCTGTCAATCAGATGAGTACCTATATACTAATGGTACTTTGGGATCTTGTTTCTTTGCCATTAGGAAAGTTTACTATGGGTTGTCATTGAGTGTAGATAGTCAAAGTTGGTCTAGGTGGCACTATTGATCAAGTTAAAACTCATTTGGTGACTAAAGGCTGTACATAAATCTTTTTGGCTTGGAATATGGGGACACCTTCTGACCTGTTGCTAAGATTGCATCGTTTGCTTACGCATATCTATAGTTGCCATTTTTCACTAGCCCCTTCATCAACTTGACATAGAAAATGCTTTCTTGCATGAAGAATTATAGGAGGAAATTTATTGGAGCAATCACTTGGTTTTACTACTCAAGGAAAATTGGCTTAGTTTATTGATTATGCTGTGCTCTTTATGGCCTAAAAAGTTTCAATGAGCTTGGTTTGGTCACTTCTCCACTGTTGTTTGAGAGTTTGGCATGACTTGAAGTAAAAGAGATTAATCGGTTTTCTATTGCAATTCCTTGCCACATCACTATATCTATCTTGTTCTCTATATGGATGATATTAATGATAATTAGTAATGATCAGGATGACATTCATCAGGTAAAGCAACATCTCTTTGACCCTTTTCAAAAAAAATTTGGGCAAATTCAAATACATCTTAGGTACCGAGGTAGCTTACTTTATGGTTGGTTGTCACACTTCACCCCGTAGCCCGAGCAAGGTGCAATAGCATAATAGGGTTTAACAACCTCTTTTGCCTGGGATTCACGGGAGAAGGCTAAACCCCACTCTTCAACTTTACCTGCTGAGTTGAATGACTTACCCATGTCTTAAAATTGAAAAACATAATACATTATAAACAATTGAATCATTTAACATAGCTGAGGAACTTATTCTTTTCTTTTTACATAACTATTATCTTCAAAATATAAACATAAACTGATATACACATGACATTTGTATAATTTTACTCCGCTTGACATCACAACCCGACTGTCTACTAAACATCTTGACTCGGGCTCAACCTTTCTAGACTAGACACTGATGTAGTGGATGTACATGATGCAGTTACGGGTAACTACTGTTAAGACTTAGAAAAATAGGTGAGGGTTGAGACTAATGTCCCATTGAATGGTTCTCTAACTAAAATCAAGAAAACAGGAACAAGTTTTTATACTAATATATATAATAACAAATAATACTAGAAAAAAAAAAAACCATGAAATACTGTGACTGATTATACTGTAAAAATTGAATTAATTCACCCCGTTGAGCCTACAAGTCCAACCTTAGCAATAACTATGATAAAGGCTAAGGAGGGAAGCAAAAACTATAATGGCTCTAACTATAACTGATACCTGGGGACTAATGTGCACAAAGAGATGGAGAAACTATAATATAACCGAGGAAGAATCTGCTGAGTGCGACTAGTTATGATATCTACCCCATGGTGCACCACTCCTACAGGTAAACAAATATAACTTTTGATGGCTTCAACACCCCTCTAGATGGATATAATTATCATGTAGTACTGATACACTAATTGTGACTACTTAGTAGATTATCTGGATGAAAAGCATATTTTTCATACACTATACCATTTTCATATAAAAATAGCCATACATAGATAATAAAAAGCTTTCTTGGAGGATAAAATAGTTACTTTTGTAATAAAACACTTTTTGAAAGAAAATCATTCGTTTTTTGGAAAATTGAGTTTTGAAGGAAAGTCACTCACCTAGTTTAATGCTGTGCGCTATAAGTCCATCTTGTTGGCTTCACTAACTGGTCTCAGTACATCTGTTATGATGAATAATGCATATGATCAATAACATATCTTTAACATGAATGCATGAATGCACATTCTAGATGAAATCTGATTAAATTCCCCAATTTCTTAGCAAGACCTGTATCTATCTTCTCCTTAACTTTCCCCTTTCTTTACCTCAAAAAGGCCATCAAAATAGCTTCTTAATTAAGTCCTAAGTTGGCCAAAAGTAGTGGAAAAATCCAGCTAGACACTTTTACCTGTACATAAGTGCATATCTTGGATCAAAACTTAACAAAATCAAATCAAAACATCACCCTCTTAGATTTGGCTCCCTCCCACTTGACTTTCCTTAAAATTTCAGAACTCTCCCTCTTCTCAAAACCTCTGTTTTCAAGCCTCAAGTTGCAGAAATTTCACTTCCAAAACTATAGCTAAGCCAAACCAGTCAAAAACATGCAAAACATGTTTTGCTTTAAAACGTTAAACGCGACTTTGTTTCTTTAAAACCCTAACTCCCTTATGTGAAAGCAACTCCCAAATCACGTATGAAACTGCTAGAATAAAAACATAAACTTAGTTAAAACAAACCTAGAAGAAAGTTTCAAGAAAACTTACCAATTTCGAGCCAGATCCACGCCCAACCCTCAGTTTTCTTCTTTTCCTTCCTTTTTCTCCTTGTTGCACAACCAAAACAGGCCACTTGAGGCCTTAGATACGCCCTCTAGGTTGGCCAAGTAAGGTGGCTAGGGCTTGATTGGCAAGGGCCCCACAAGGTGAAAAGACCAAAATGCCCTTACTAACATTGTCTTATTCCATCTTTGCCCCTATCCTCTATAGTCTTTCTTGCTAATTTCTAAGCAAAGCCAGCTCATTTGGAGCTCATATGGGACTCTTAAATCATCCTAGAAAGTCGCCCAAAGCTTGGTTGGTGTGGGTCCTGCAAAGGTAAAATGACCATTTTGTCCTTGTCTCGATCTTTGTGCTTTCTTATCCCTATCTTGACAATCATTGCCTCATCACCATAGCTATGTGGAGGCTTCGTAGTGGCCTCCTTGGATGCCTTACTAGGGCGACTAAGAAAGGTAGGTCCAACTAGGTCGGCTAGGGTTGCCAAATGACCAAAATGCCCTTGCCTATTTTTTCTAATTCCAACCTTGCCCTTGTATTTTTTCCAAATTTCCCTTTTTACCCTTATTATCCCTATCCAAATCATGCCAACTTGTCTTAAAGTCGGCCACAAATGAGGTGGTTTAGAATCCCTTGGTGAAATGTCTAAAATGCCCTTGCACTTTCTCAAAAATGCCATCCAAGTCCCGTAGACTGCTCTACTTCCAAAATTGACTCTTAGGCCCCTTTTGTACCTTGAAAATGTCTCCCATGCTCCTTGGAATTAAGGAAATTAATCTAGAATTAAGGATTTTAATATAGGATTAAGTTACTAATTAATCTCGCTAATCATGCTTAACTAAAATTGGCACTTCTGTTCTTCTTCTTTAGGTTTTCTAAGCATCCTTTGCTTTGCTTTCTAAACTACTAATCCACCTTAAACCACCAGGTAGTGTTATAACCTTATGCTCACTTTAGGTTTTTATTTGTGTTTACAAACTTTGTTTTACTTCCAAATCTATTTTTATCTCCTTAAAGGGCTTATTTCTTTGTCTCTCAATGCCACAAAATCATTCTTCAAAATCATAGTCAAGAAAAATTATATTAACTTTCAATTGATAATAATCTTTACTAAACATAACATAAGCATCAAAGTAAGGAGCAATAGAGTTTCTAGGGTTGGGATATTACACTGGTGCTGCTATTTTGTAAAGAACATATGATTTAGAGATCTTGGAGGAAATATGTATGGTGGATGTCAAACCTGAAGACACTCTAGTGTATCCAAAGTGAAATACTTAAACTTTTATTAGGACAAGGGGAAGCTTCTAACAAATCCTAGCAGGTATTGAAGGTTAATTAGTAAGTTGAATTACCTCACAGTAACATGACCTAATATCGCTTTCATTACGAGTGTAGTTAGTCAATTTTTTGATTCTCCACGTGATAGTTATTGGGATGCTATGATCTGTACCCTAAGTGTTGTCCCAAAAGGCAACCCAAGAGAGGGGGTGAATTGGGTTTTTATCGCGGAAGCTAAGTGTGTGAAAAAAATTAAAAACAATAAAAATATTGAATCAAATAAACTAATACAATTCACCCAATAATAAACATAAAACAATTTTAAGTAAAGTAAAGAGAGTAGGGATAAGATGCAAACTCTTTTATAGTAGTTCGACTTACTACCCAAGTCTACGTCTACTCTCTCGAGCTTCAATTAGCCGAGGTTCCACTAAGTCTCTTGCATTTGACAGAGGTAAGAAATCTCGAATACAAACAAAGTCTCTTACACTTGGCGGAGGCAAGAAATCCCGATTACAAAGCCTTTGATTCGGTGAGTTTCAAACACCAATACAAATTATAATGAAGATGGAGTAGAAATGTAGCAATTCCTCTTAAGTAGGATTGGCTACCACTCATGTACAAAAATAATCTCACTTTAAAGAGGCACTCTCAAGGATAAAACAATTTCCTCTATGCACTCTTTGATCTAGTAATGAACAATATAGTACAAAGAATTAGAGAGAGATTGAGAAGGCTTTTGAGAGCTTGTTGTTGTGTATTTCTCCTTCAATCTATGCTCCTTTTTATAGGAAAAAACACCAAGGAGATGTTGGCCTTTGTAGAAGACAAAATCATTTCTCAATAGTAATTGCATGTTGGCTCATTTCAAAAATTCAAATAAAATAGCTCCGAACGTTAAAAAATTCTTGAATACTCCTCATTGAGTCTATTTTCAAATGCAAAAAGAATCATTCAATTATCGTGCACTGTTTGAGAGAAATCATCAAATCTTCAACGACGTACCAGATTGTAAAATTGTTTTTGTCAAAAGTTGTTGGCCAAGTTCAAATTGTCCAGAAATTTGAATTTGTATTCAAAAATAACAAATTATATATTTTTGAAAAGCTTATAACGTCTATTTTCATTGAAAATTGGATTCGTGCGAATTTGACTTTTATATTTTGAGATATTGTAAAAACACTGTAGTATACTCATTTTGTTTGCTGACAGTGCAACTCAATAGAAAGGTCCACTTTGAAAAATTATATCTGACAATCTATAAGCGTAAAACGTGCATATAATATATGCATTTAAATCTCAGCACGTCTACTTTACAAATAAAATTAATTCAGAATTTTTTTTGTATTATAAGTTATATTTTACTAATTAAAATAAATATTGTACAGATTTCAAAAATGACTTTTTCAAAAATAATATATGAGATTGATATAATAAATTATTTTAATAAAAAATAATATATATGATGAATTATAAATCAAAATAAAGATATTTGAGTATAGTTTCATATAAAATTGACTTTATAATTTTTTGACTTTGCTATAATAAGATATAATTAATTTACTACACACATGTCTAATTTAATAGCTTCACAATCTAGTACAAGTAATGTATGTAGTTAAATAATAAACTTAATATTATAAATTGTCCATATTATTCATTATATAAATATATATATATAATATAATAATTTTAATTTGTTTTGTCATTATCAAAATAAATATGAAACCTTGAGGCTAACACTAAGATATATCATGAAAGCACTAGAAAAAGGATTGTTATATAAACCTTTAAGAAACACCTAGTCTCTTTGCTACTTAGATGCTCGTTGGGTGGATGACCTTCAAACAAATGCTTAATTTCTGGGTATTGCATCTTTGTCGGTGGAAATTTGATATCTTGCAATTGTAAGAAACTAAATATAATAGCTAGATCAAATGCCAAGATGGAGTATCAATCATGGCTATAGCAACGTGTGAGCTTATTTGGTTGAAAGAACTACTTAAAGAAGTAAAATTTGGGGAAGTTAATCAATGAAGCTAATCTATGACAACCAAGCAGCTTTTCACAGTACTTCCAATCCTATTTTTCATGAGAGAACAACGCACATTGAGATTGACTACCATTTTGTTAGAAAAATATGAACTTGGGATAATTTTACCAACTTTGTTATATGAAATGGTCAACTAGCTCATAATGGTTTTCTATATTTTGTTCTCTTTTCTTACACTTTCCAACTTATACTAAAAGACTTCAAATCTTTCCAATAATGTTCTATCTAATCCTTTTAATGAATAAAGTGTAACAGCTCTGAAATAAGACATAACAGTGGGAACTATTTTTCTGAATAACTTAAAATAAAAATGAGAAGAAAATTTGGGAGGAAAGTGGCAAAAAATACTGTCTTCTTTAAAGCTGCTTGGTTAACCAATCTACCTTTTTTGTCCGTCAGCAGCCCCAATAATATAAAGAACCACGTGCTTCTTTGTTCCATATCCTAGAAAAAAGAGACTAATGCTGTTAGACCTATAGAGTACTTGGGACTTTTATTTGTTGGCATTTCTTTATTTATATATCTTAACCTTCTATCTAATAATCAAATTGGTAAACTTCAGTCTCTGAAACTGATTGCTGAGATTTTATAAGCACAGCTTTTGTATAGATTGGCAATCAATAGCCTTGAAATCTAGGTATTAAATGCACATTTGTATATAAAGATTGTTTAAAAGAGAACAGAGAGGGAAAAAGAGTAGAGATATTTACTATCTTCTATTATTTTGGAGCACAGGGTGTGGGGGGGACGGGGACGGGGACAGGGAGGGTGGTAGATGTGCAGCTATAGGATGGCAGTGCATTGTGCAGGTGCTAATGCTGTTGTGTCTGCAGTTATTTATTTGAATGGAAGCAATGGACAATAATTTGCGAAGTCAGATATACTGATCATACAATTGCAAAGGTCCTTTGGCCTTGTTTATGTGCAGGGGACTTCAGAAATGGGTTGTATAGTTTGTGTTCTTCCTTGTGAACTAAAATTATTAATTCTCATTTATTATAATGGAGAATTTTCTATTCTATTCGAAGTTATTGATTCTATGATACTAACACCATTGAAACTGAGCAAAAAAAGGAAATAAACATCAAATGAAACTATTACAAAAGAATACGTTCATGTCTAAGAAATTACAAGATAAAATACTAGAGATTGAGGCAACAAAATTTAATAAAGGTGATGAAAATAAGTATAGCTAAGGTGCTGTATCTTGCACTCTTTAAGGAGATTCATGCCCTTTGTGGTTGATCAAAATTTTATTAAACAACACAGAAGAAATTCATTTGACTTGTTCCCTCATGATCCTCCCCGTACAAGAAGTGAACCCAAAGCTCCAAGAGCACCTCTTTGGAACTCTTTTAAAGAAAAAATATTTGATGTCCTAAATAAAATGATTGGATTAGCAATGTTTGTCCTAAATAAAATGATTGGATTAGCAATGTTTCCATGGATGATCAAGAATGAATGAGTTTTACATGAGATTTGCAAGCGTATATTAAAAATTTAAATCTGATTAGAGTTAATTTGTAACTAGGATAGTGGTATAAGATATGCATTAATGGCCATGAATGAAGTGTTGCAAATTAAAAAAAAAAAAAAAAAAACTTAATTGCAATGTTATTGAGAATTCTTGACCAGAAGTGCCAAAATAAAGTTTATTTTATGGCTTCTTTTGTTTGTTTGATTTGAGCTATGTACTTTTTTATGCAGGTCATAGAAGATAAATCTGAAATGTTGTATGATGAAATTAGAAATGACCTCTGCCCTGTAAGTCTTTGTCCCTCTGTATGCTCATGTGGTATTTTTAACTGAGGGACAACTTCACCCGACAAAAGAGGAGGAGGAGAAAAATTAATGTGTGCTTTCACAGTTTTTATCTCACACTGATACTTTTTCCTTTCAGAATCTTAGCTTAGCACAGCTTTATAAGGTCTGTACACTTTGCGTGGATGAAAACTCTGATACTAAAAGTTTATCACCAGAAGTAAGCAGAAAGCTGCACAACAGATATTTAAAGTTTGGATTCTCTTTGTATTAATTTTTTCACTCCATTAGTTCTTCTTGTTCTTACCATGGTGCATACTTAATCTCTGACTTTTACATCTGCATAGATTATTTCACACTTGAAGGAACAGATGGCGGAAGAAGACTCAAAAGAAGCAGAAAACAACTCCTTGTTGTTGGTTGAAAATGCCAGGTTCGATCATCATGCATTATATTTTAGCAAAAGTGAGATTTGTTGCAAACTAATGTCCTCCAAAATTGCAGCACTCCCTTCACAGCTGATGACATTTGCGGTTCCATCAAAGAAAAAGATTTCTCAGATGTGAAACCTGCTGAACAATTACTTGAACACGAAGACTTCCAATTTTTAAAAGAATAAGGCAGTTGTTCTCTGATGCTCCATGTATCGTGAAATGTAAAGATGGATGGCACATCTCCAGACAAATTCCATAGAGCAAATGCACCAGCGATCCTATTAGATACAAACATCAAGAGCCCTGGACTTAATATTGTTCTTATAAGTTAGAATTGTAACATTTATAGGTTTTGGAGATATTTAGACAAGGAATACAAAGTGTGACAGAAGGTTCAACGCATGTAACCAGGTTGTCAAAGCTATGAGTCAATGAGTTGGCCATTCAAGAGGGGGTTAAGTCCACAGATGACTTTCTTGTATTAGGTAAATGGCAAATTCTAGTGATGGATCTTGCCCATTAGTTGCACTCCTCGTCTTGGTTCCTCTCCCCCCACCACCCCTGCCTCCACAATTTCTTGTGTTTTTCAGATGGGCCTCTATGGTACAGCATTCTTTGTAGTCACGACAAGAAAGAAGCATGTTGTACAAAGATATTCTGTCGCCACAATTTTGATATTGTACAGAAAGTGACATTTGCAGCCAAATATCTCAATTTGCTATATATATGGCTCCTGGACAGTCTCTTGGTGGAAAGTTAATGCAGTTTACTGATTTTTGTAAACTCTCAAACTTCTTTTAATTTTGTTTTCTCCTGTGGTGTTTGTGATTCACATGTGTGCCCTCCCTGTATGTGTTTACCATTCTCCTGATCATCTCTAATGCTTATCCCTCCTCCAAAGCCTAGAGTTGGGGGGGGGGGGGGGGGGGGGGGGGTGGGTGGGGTGGGACAACATGGAGGGGAATGGAGAAATAGGGATTGCTTTCAAAGCTAGACTGAGGGAGAAGGAACTAAATATGGGAGAATGGAGGAATGGGGATCGATCTGGAAGGTTACGTTGTTTTTCTAACGGAGGTTATTGGTGATATCTAGGCAACAAAACTTATGTTCATATAATTTCTAAGTTGAAAAGGGATTGTTTGAGTCAGACTAACTTATATGGCTCTTCAATTGTTATATATATATATATATATATATATATAATATTATTCTTTAGGGAATTTTATACATTACATTGAAAAGACCAAAAAGCAAGTCTTGAGATGCTCGCTTGCTTCTGCAAGGTGAAATTTACAATTATTTTCTTAAATTGGTATAAAAATTATATTAAAAAAGTGTAAATGTAACAACCCAATTTAGGGGTTAACTAGAAAACAATTAGAAAGTCAAAGGGCCTAGTTGGAAGAAACAAAAAGTTAGGGCCTAACTAAAAATTTTGGGGGACATAATTGATTGAATTAAAAATTTGAAGGACCCAAACGAAATAAGCAGGAAAAGTCAAACTAAAATGAGTAGAAGTAGGGACTAAATCGCATAAAATCAAGAACTTGAGGGACCAAATCAAGAACTCTCTGATCCAATTTTTCATCTTCGTCAACACGGATCTCACGTGGTTGGTGACATTGATTACAAGCAATTTAGAAGTAAACTAGATCGATTTAGGATATAAATATGATTGTAGATAACTAGGGGAATAAAACCCTAAGTCAATTTGTTCTATAGTCAACCTAAATTGTTGATTGAAGTAGATTACATTCCCTAAAGAGTCATGACTGTGCAACTAAAATTTTGCTCCAATTAGCCCTCTTTTAGTTGTATTATTGCTGCCAATTGGATGTTTGCCAGTCACTGACAACTACTTATCAAGTTGTCAGAGTATCACGAGGTAGTTGGTTGTTAATTTATGAGAAATTCTAGATTTGGGGATGTTCATGTAAAGACATAGACTTGAGTGAAAACTCAGGTCTGCAAAAGATCCGATTCCCTAAACTACATCCAGACTTTGGGGCTTTGGTTGTGGGACTGGGCTTGGACCAAGCTAAGCCAAATTGAGCCTGGGTGGGATGGTACTTTGGGCTTTGGGAACTGGGCTGGGCTTTAGGCTAAGTGGGGTTCTAGACTAGGTCAAATTGGTGCGATTTTGAGTTTTAGTGTTGGATTCGAATTTTGGATCCAAAATATTAAGCTAATTAGGAGGTTATTAGCTGTTTCAAGGGTATCAGCTAGTTCAGGGACTAATAGTCTTAACAAGTTCAATGTTTTATTTCCCAATTCAAAATTTCGTTTGACAGGTTCATGACTTATTAGGACTGATTTAATGTTTTATCAACTAGTTTAGTGATTTATAAACTAGTTCAATATTTATTAGGACCGATTCAATAGTTATTGGAATCTATTCAGTGTTCTATTAGCTTATTCAAGGCTTCATCATGTTGGTTCATGGATTTATTAACCTAGTTCAAGGCTTTAAAGGGCTGGTTCAATGCTTAATTAACTCGGTTCAAGACTTTAAAGGGCTGATTCACCACTTTACTAACTGGTTCAAGGCTTAATTAGCCTAATTCAGATCTTTAGAGGGTCATTTAGTAGTTTATTAATTGTTTTATTATTTAATTAAACCGATTCTGGACTTTATGAGGCTGATTCAAGACTTTAGCAACTAGTTCATGACTTTATTTAATTGGTTTGGCACTTTAATGATTCTAATATGGGTTTTGGGCACAAAAACTTAAATCTTATACTCAAGTTCTAATTAGGAATTTATATATAGATTTGATCCCTAGATACAGCAAAGTTCTAAATCAAAAATTTTGCTTTTGTGATTTTAAATTTCTCAAAAGTTTCTTGTTAAGCCATGGCACTAAATATGAACTATTTGATTTTTATTGATTTTATGAGTAATAATGTGTATTTATAAGTGTTTTATAATTTTTAATATCTGTTATAAATCTCTAACTTTATATATATATATATATATATTATGCTTTGTACTTAATTTTTGAAAAGTGAACTAAATTATTTGACAAGTACATAACAGGGACATGCATATAATTAAATTGAATTTATTTTCAAAAGCTAACGCACATGTGGTGGGAGTTGTTTAGCTTCAGTAAAAATATCTTAAAATTCCAAGAGTAAATCAGCAATTTGCGCTAGGAGATGAGAATTTTGGTTTATGGAAGAACTTAGATAGCAAGATGGGACCTGCAATGGCTCATTAAGACTGCAAATCTGTAGAAAACACAACCGGCTTCCTTCTTGAACTACCTGATAGAATGATCTACCATTGATAACTCCAGGTCTAGGAAGAGCACTCCTTAGAATAAACCTCTTACTAGATATGGCGATTTTCCATATGCAATTTTTGGGAATCCCAAATTATCGATCCAAGTATTGATAAACATTGAACTCCTAACACGATCTCATCCTATAGGCAAAACCATCATATCCGAAGTAAAGATAGTCTGTTGCAAACTGCCATCGAAAATTTGCACGTATTGATCATTCAATTTGGTACCATCACATATAGCCATTACTAATGGTTTAAAATGTTCCAACTTGCAACCAAGCTTTTTAGCTAATTCCATATCCAAAAAATTATAAGTGCTACCACTGTCACTAGTGATGTGTAACGGTTTTTTTTGTTGTGTCAGTAACTCTCATGGTTTGATAGGTAGAAGCACCCGAAATAGCATTTATAAATACATGAGGATTAGGGTTGGTTATTAAAACCTGACATAAATTCAGAATCAAGGACAAGTTCATGTTGGACATATCCATTTTCAGGGGGAGTGTTATCTAGAGCAAAAACTTTCTCACACTCATTCAACCAATCTTTCACCTACTGCCATTGAATCTGGGGAATTCAATCTTGGATATCCAAGTTGCAAATGAATTTTGTAGTGGTGAGCATACCTACATTTGCTCCTGAATTAGTTGCATTTGGCCATTTACCATTTGCTTACAGCCTTTGATTATAATCAACTCTCCATTTTCCCAGTAGAATGTGTCGACACCAATTGCTTTAGCTCTGAAATCCAATTTGCTACTTCATAAAACCTTGCCTGCATGGTAGCATTTGTCTCGTTGATTTATTGTGTGAGCTCTTTCCACCGCTTGAATAGTAGTTCGACTTTTGATAGCATTTGCCACGAATTCCATAGATCAGAGAACCAAAGCTCTGCCACCAATTGTTACAAGAATTGTAGAAGAAAAGAAAGATTGTTTAGGAACTCCAACGAATACGGGATCCAAGAAGCTAATTATTAGGAAAGTAATGAGAGTAGTAGAAATTCGTTGAGCAAAAGAGGAAGAGAACAGAGACGAGATAAAGTTCTGTACGATTTTCCAATATGCCCTCTGATCTAATCTTCTCCCTATTTATAAAGAAAACAAAAATTACAAGGGAAAGGAAGTAACAAAATGACCAATTTTGTGATGCTGTTAGCTAGCTCACGTGCTTCACCCCTTCTAGCCTAACAAATACTCTGACTTAGCAACTCAACTATTCCGGATCAACTTAGTAGCTTGCACTCTCTGTAGTCTACTCTATACCAAAAGATGCAGCAGGAAAAAACACTGGACAATGAAGAGGAAGTTGGCAAGATGAAGTCTGCAAAGATGATTTATGATGAAAACAGTCAACAGGGAATACAATGCTGGATGAAGAAGAGTGATGGCGACAACAAAGACAAAAATGATTGCTAGCAAACAGAAGGCAATGAAGACCAGGTGAAGACAAGAAAAAGAGAAGACAAATATGAAGACAACAAAGGCCATGATGACTGATGGTAAAGACGAAAATGAGACAATTAAGGATTTGATACTTATGTTGCCATTAGGTCAACAATGGTGAAGGAAGGTGGAAATAAAGGTTGCCAATGGGTTGATGGAGACTGTTGCAATGGCTTGGGTTGGGTTTTCAAAAGAAATAGTAGAGACGATTATCACTACCTCTTAACTATTTCAATATTTAGGATTGACTGCAGATCCAAAGTTTGGAATTACAATTTGTTTCACCCTTAAGCCAATTCCCAAGTTTCTATTCCATTTATGCCATCTTTTCTTATCTCATGGATCAACCTATTTTCACAGTAAATCAAAGCTGTGCTCGACCCAATTAGCAGGAGATTGTTAAAAAGAAGTTTCTAAAACACGGGATGTTTTCTTAAAGAAGAGAAGTTAACGAAAACTTTAAAACTTAGGGATTAAATAAAAAAAAAAAAAAAACCCCAAAACTCAAATTTAGAGTTTCAAAGAAAAAAAAAGGCTTTAATTTCAGATTTTTAAAACCCATAAACCATGGACTTTGAAGAATGCTAAACATTCCTAGAAAGCCAAAGATTAAAAACTTCCTATCAAAATATTCCTAAAATTTCAAAAATTTTAAGCCTAAAATCCAATCTTTTGAGAAACCAAACACCCTCTTATTCACTAGGCCGAAAGAATTTCCACCTAATTAAAAACATCACAATTTGCAAAGCAGAAATACTTCCAAAACCATATAAAAGAGGCCAAAGGCCGCTCAAAACCTCTACTTAACTCAAAAATGGTTGTATTACCCTTAATAAGAAAATACATAACAATGTCCAAGGAATGTAAAACTGCCAAAATCATATCTTTTCTTCATATATTGGACTCAAAACGCCCTAACTTTTTTGAACAAACAAATGTAATTTACAATCTCCCGTTTAATAATACCGAGTGTTGTTTCATTCTCACTGTCTGGTAGCTTTTTCTTACCTTGTGCAATAAAATCTCACTTAGATTTCTATGCAGCTATGCCCAAGTTACTAAGAAGAAGCAGTTCACCAACTTTATTCCGAACCATTGAGAGGCGAAAATTTGCATATTCCAGCTGATTGGAGGCCTCTCAAAAAACAACTCATTAATTTTCTTTTCATCCATTTAAAAGAATGGAGTTGAGTGATCGACTTAAAATATACAGACCGCAAGCTTCACCATACCGCCAATTGAAAGGCAGGGAGAAATCTGCACAGAAGGCTTTCATAGGAGAGCTTGTCTCAAAATCATATGAGCTTACTGGTTCGCCGCCTTGAAGGGCCCCTGGAAATAGCTTCATTATCCAACCCAATACCCTTTCCACCACCTAATCAAATGAAAGTAAGAAATCATGCCCAAAAATCATTTTGCACTAACAAGAATAATAAAATTCAAAACTAAGAATAGTTCAATTCCCTATATCATATTATATAAAATAATTTTCATTTTGAATTATACAAATTCTTGTGCAACAAACTTATCATGCACAATTGATAAAGAACCATGCAAATCCCCATTAAGCCCCCTCATTGCAAGCATTGTAGAGAACAAATCTAATGGCGATATTACCTCAGGATCTACTTAATCTCAGCCTTTGGATTGAATTTTTCAAGCCAATATGTTGTGTGTGGGGCACTATTTCAACTTAACCATTGCACTAGGAAATATTTTAACTCCAATTGCATTAGACAAATTGGTTCAATAATAGATAAAGTGAGATTTTGAAATATTCTACCAACAATAAATCCAGCATTGGTGGTTTTTCTTTTCCTTTTTTCCTATTCAAAACACAAGATTAGATCAATCCCCATGAAGTAGCTATTGAAGGAAAATTCAGTAAATGTCAAGACATATTAAGGAACAATTAGCGAGCAATCCCAATACCCAGGCCCAATCATACAAAGGGTAGAGGGAATCGGTGCCATTGTTAATAATAAATGAAATCAGGATGGACTAAATGGAGAGAAATGCTACTGGTACTGGGATATCAAGTGATTAATGTAAACAAAGGCAGCCTGTGGCTAAGAGAGGGGAGAATCTACAAATATTTGGCAGTCCACACATTTTTAGTAATGGACTTCTCTTCCCACTGACAATACAGCTTCTTCACTTTCTTAAGCAAAATTAGTAAACGAATTTACTTCCTATGTACTCTGTTTGACAACCAAGTCCAGCAGCACAAGATGCACTTAGTCCTATAACTACCTACAGAAACTAACCGGAATGTGACATGCCAAGAACTGTATGCAGAAAATAAAAAAGAAAAAAAAAAAAGGCACACAAGGACCCTGATAAAACAACAGAAAGAACATGTTTAGTAACTCTGAAAACCAAATTAGAATTGATCTGTTATGAATTAGTGCATTATTTGAGTACTTGAGCATGATTAGTAGCAATATATTAAAAAAACAAAAACTTATTTTTTTCTGTAAAAGAAACTAGGCTGAAACCTCCTGATCAAATCAGCACACAAAAACAAAATCCACCATCTTGGTGAAGCCAAGTCATCATATGCAAATACTCACATCTCAATCTAAAAAGAGTCATGACAAGATACAGTCTCAAAACAGGGGGATCAGGGAATAGTTTCTGTTCTAAAAAACTGAAAAACTGATAAACATGCATACCTCATCTCCTTCATCTGCATATGAAGTATTGTCCTGCACACTGCGAAAATCTGGTGGCCTGGATGGATATTTTCATTCGCCATACTTTGAGCAGTTAAAAGCTCTAATCTTTGAGTTTGAACTTCAAGTTTTTGGGATAGCTCCTTGTTCATTTCCTTAATTTATGAAGGAGGATTGTAAAATTTAAAAGTACAAGGCACAAAATAAACCTAAATAATGAACTCTGAGCCAATAACAAAATACATAGAATCGGTATCTATACCTCATGCTCTCAATAAAACAATAATGGTTCCAATAAATTTCAGAATGCATTTCCTATCAGAAGATAGATTTAGAAATAATATGCTTTTAAAAAAGATGAAAATGAAAAACAAAAAAACCAATGCAAATGCTAGTTTCTTTATATCTACTGGTTAATGCCATATAATTTTGATATGCAGCCCGAATTCCCAGGCAACCACTATTAATTACTTAACCATGAAAGCATCATCTCCAACTGTGATATTTACAAGCACATTCTCAGCACATCCATAGACTTATTCATCATGTTTCTATTTCTCTCCTTCAACGTTCTATAACTTATTATCAAAAAGTCTACAACTAACACAATCAATCTTGAATATGCTCAGACATTTATACACCACAGAAATTTTGAACTAGGACAATTGCTTGGTTTTGAAATTCTTTGAATATGGATGTCTGTTCCATCAGTAAAGCAGGGAACTTGTTATATGTGAGAGTATTTTTGGAAGGTGGAATTCTTGAAGGGGGTTCATTTTCATTTTTCATATATTGTCATAGACCAAAAAGGTAATATTGTCTGTAAAAGCCAATGCAATTCTTCAGTTTTGGTATATAGCTATTCCTATGGCAAATTGCTTTAATTCAAAATACACAAGATGATAACACAAGAGGAATTGAGAAAGATTTTTGGTTATCAGAAGCTCATTCCCTTCTTCAACTAAATTCCAAGCATATAGGCCCACATGGAGAGAACCAGAACAAAAGGCAATAAACAATAAACAAAAACAAAAATAAAGTAAGGAAGAAGGTGAAGAAGTAAAAAGAAGACAATTCAATTGACTGGAGGAAGTCAATGGTGTCCACCTGAAAAGAAGACAACTAAGGTTAGATACACCAAATTCCATCAAAACCAATTTACCTTGAGCTTAGAGCTTTCAGATGATTCAGCCAGCAATGCTTGCATGAGCTCTTGTTTCTCCAATGTCAACTGTGAAATGGGGTCCAGAAATGAATCTAAATGTATATTCAACTAAATAATCAACCATTTGAACAATCAAATATAATATACACACATATACAATCCACAATACAAACTTATGTAAAGTAAAAATTAAAATATAAAAATAAATAAAAAGAACATAGTAGTAGAGTAATAAGTTATTTGAAATTCAAACTTTAATCCTACGTGGAATTGATGTTACCTCAGTTATCAATGTGTTAATATTTTGAATGGTTCTGCTTTGATCGGGTGGAATATATGAAGATGAAAGTTCAGAATTGAACAGGCTATTTTCAGGAAACAATAGGGAACTGGAGGCATCACTTCCAAGGATTGTGCAGTAGTATGCATTTCCTGGTTTGAGCTGTCCGTTGCAGCATCCGTATCATCCTCAGCAACTGAAATAAATTATCATTCAAAAAAATGATTAAATTTATAGATGTTAAAGAACTGTGAAAAAGCATAAACCACATACCTTAGTGCATAAACAAAACTTCACATTAGAAGAAAAAAATACACAATTAAATTTTGAACTTGATGTAACATTCTTACACTACATATTTTTAGATGATTCAATTTAACTCATCTCTATCTAAATTTGATGCTGCTACTAATATTATTTACTTAGAAATTGAAATTTAAAAATATGGAAGAATCAAATATAGACTAAACATCAATTACTATGAAAATTCTCAAATGAAATTCTCTGATTTTATTTTTCTAAAAATGATTTTCTACTATTTTAAAAATCTAGAAATAAATAAATATATGACGTCACTTAACACCCATTAGGGGAAAGCTTTCAGAATGAAAAATGAAATTTCATTCTCACTCCTGATGATATCTGATAATCAAGAATGAAAAGGAAGGGTAAAAGAATTCACTGACTTTATTCCTGAATTTTCATTCCTATGCAAGGAATGGATGAGAGGAAGGAACGAAGTTTAGGGAGAAACAAATGGATAATTAAATTTTTATTTAAGAAAGGATGAACAAAAATCTCTTGGCAGCTAGAATGAAAGATAATATTATGCCAACTTCAGATTGTAATGTAAACCTAACAAATTAATAATTTTAGATGCTCCATGCTGACAGCTTTAAAATACACAAGCTGTTTCCAACAGCACAGAAGTTATCTTTTGCTTAATCTCTTCAAAGGCCCATATTGCACCATTGGTCCATTAAAATAAATGGTTCCAAACAGAACAGAGGTCATTTTTAATTCACAAGAATAGGGCTAATGCATATTTACCTAAGATGCATGTGCATATGAATATTACAGCTACTCCCAATGTTCAGGATTTGATACCAAGGCACCTTCACGCTTTGTGATCATATATTTCTCTACAATCAGAGAGACACTTAATCCTCAAGCATTTTAAAACTCAGATAAAGTTTTAACAAAGCAGTGGACAAATACAAAGTATGAGAAGGAAGAATTCGATATAGATCATTTATAAAGTTGTCAGGATGATGTGACTGAATCCCTATCATGCCGGACATTGTATCCATGTCCATACTTTTTACAAGGCCAATATGAAAAGAGACATAAACCAGTCCAACAAATATTAGTCAAATTATGAACGTATCTAAGAGGGCATAGGTTGCTTTTTCTGCATTAAAAGTTGAAGCAAGGGGCAGAACCAGAGCATTTGAGGTGAAACACCCACTTGCTGGAAAACCAGCCATCTATAAAACCATGATATCCTACAGACAGCACCTATGACACCCTGATCCTGATAGAAGTTGAACTAACAAGTGCCACAATTAGTTTGCAGCCAGAAATCATCTCAGTAACTTTCAGCTTATGATCTTCAAAATACTTTGAAGATAAGATTGTCTGAAAGTTGATGTAGCACCCCTAACATTGTCAGACTAAAACCCATAGAGATCACTGGAGCTGCAAGATGTCACCGAAGATATGAGAAGTTGAGAGACCAATTGTTGCTCAAAACTGTAAAGAACTCCACATCATCAGTTGCAAGCTGAAGCATTCATGCCCAAGTCAAGCATTGGAGCAAAGCTTCACATTGTAGAGTTCAAGACCAGAAAATTACGGCTGGGTTACCAGCAAACAACCTTTTCAGCAGCCACAAAGACTGATGCTTGCTATGCCTTTTGCCCTCTCAAAAGGATGAGCTGCTGGATCCTATATCTATGAGAATTGTTGCCAGTTGACATTCCCTTCTCAAACAAGAAGGATTTGCGAGTCATTTGCAATAATAATTGTTTATAGGAGTTCGGCACGCACATTTTCATCGCACAGAGAGTGAGCATTGGACCAAGCGGTAAGGTTGCTCCTTTATAACCAGAAGTTTGATCCATGAAAACAAAGTTTCTGCAAAGCAAGGATAAGGCAATGTAGCCTTAATAATCCTCTCCCCACACCTGCAAAGCAGGAAGCCTTGTGGCCTTGGAACTACCATTTTCTCTTTATGATGAGAGAGTCTCTCATTGTAAAGAACAACTCACTAGGAAAAAGAGCCCAACCTACAAAGAATGACTTCATTGACCTAAAGGACAAACCAGTCTGACTGAACTTGGTGAACAAGTGAAATTTCTGCCTAAAATCAGTCTGCTGAATAAGAGAGAAATTTGGAGCCTCTTAAGCAAACATTGCTTGGTATTGAGTACATCCTATGGAACTGTCAGAGGTAAGAACGAAAGAGTCAATGAAACAAACTTGCTACTGCACGAGTAACTTTCCTAAAGCCTGCAAAAGATGAAGAAGAACAAGCTATTTAAGACGAAGAAATCAATAAGGTGGCCAATGAGATCAAGTTCAAGGATTGTAAGAAGAAAATTGAAGATATTACGAGAGTAAAAGAAGATGATAAAAAATTTTAAGTAAAAATGATTCAGTTTGTCATTCCAGATGAGTTTGTTGCTCCAGAAGAACCTGTTTACTTCTACTTGTACATATAAATCCAACAGTGAAAGCTCTTCATCCCTGAGCATTTTAAAACTCAAGGTGAAGTTTTGACCATATAAAAACAATAGAAAGCAACTTTGATGATTATTCAAAGAAATATTTTATTAAGTTTTCAGTTCATTCTGAATTATCCTTATCTTAACTTTGGAGTTTTTGGCAACCACCCAACTGTTAAAGAGGAATAACCTCTTCTCTCTGTCGACTGGTTCTCATTTTACACAAAGCCAGCGTCTTGATGTCTTCCAAAAATGGGCACCTAGGCAGGGGTAGAGAGATCATTATCTTCATGACAACATTCTCGGCATGAGTTTGTAAAGAATACATGAGATATTTCAGATCCATCCAAAGGTAAATTCTGTAAGTCTTCAATTTTTGTTTATGTGCATTTACAATTTGAATACTTAAATAATTTTGAGTTCATCTCAACTTCTTCTCTGGATTGAGGGCTTTCCTCCTTGATCCTACACAAAAATGATATAGGCAGCCAAAAACAAATTATTCCTATGAACTCTACCCTATCAAATTTCAAATGTACATTGATAACCGCTGTGGTATTCTAGTAAAAAACACTTACAAAGACAAGGAATTCATAATTGCTAAAACAATAAGAACCAAAACAGAGAGTTACCAGCCTGACTTACTTAAATCCTCAGTAGAAGTAGACACATCTTTTCTGTTAGAAGGATTATTCTTAACATCAGTGAACTTTCCATTTCCAGATGTTTTTCGTAGCTTTGTTTGCAATAGTTTCTTCTCTGCACAAAGCAAAAAACTCTGAGAAGTAGGCATAATACAGACATGATGCTTAATGTCTATTTAGCATTGTTTAAAATTAATATACTTGACAATGAACAGCTAAATTTATTTTATGTATTTGTGTGCGTTTGTGTGTGTGTGTCTTACATGTAAAGCAATAATCTCAAGAAAAGAAGAAAAAAATTCTTGGAATTACTTGGATATGCACCAAAAGAAAGTTAAAAAGAAAACGGTACACATTGTTATACACTTAACAATTAATATAATATGTCATTTAGCACAAGAATCCAATTCTTACAACTACTCTATAATCAAGATGGGACTTTAACGAGAACATTTATAAACTGTTTCAGACATTATCTGGTTTGTTTTCCATCTGATGCAATGTTCCTAAAGAGAACTTAATGCAGACATTATCTGATAGGTTTTAGTTTTCTATGTAATGTTCCTAAAGAGAAGATAGAAAAGTAAATGAAAAATTAGATTGCAGGAACAGATTTTTGACAAGAAACAAGGGCTGTCTGCAATAGAAAAAACCGAACAGCCTATGTTCACTTGCTGGCATTACATTATCTTCTTGTAAGAGTAGCAGCAACTATTCCTACCCCTCCTTTCCTTTAGTAGAATCTCAACAAGAAAAATGCAATAAAATTGAGCGTAAACAGCACACTACCTTCTTGTAGAGAATCAATTGTCAATTGCAGATCTTGACGATCTTTCTCAAGGGATGTGATTTTCTTTCTGCAAAATTCCACATGAAAAGCAAATTGTCAAAATATTTAATCGTGCAAAAGACATTGTTCAAGGATACTGCCAAGTCAAAACACCAATATCCCTCCGATAAGGACATTCTAAGCTATGATAAATCATATGAATTGCTAAAAGATGGAATATTGTCTGGAGAAAGAGGGCTGCTGTAGTAGGAGTAAACAATAGTAAAAAGCATAAAGGCAATTTGAGCATTCTAAGTATCAATTAACAGCCTTTCAAATGGATAATAGGGTACCAATATTATATTCAAGGCACTAAGACAAAAAATTTGTGCAAGTCATTAATGACAGACTAGACTTCTATCTGAATTGCCATGAGTTCCTTTCATCTAGAAGTGGAAAATGGACAGGTTTTATTCACGTCACAAGGACTTAAAACCCACCCCAAAGCCCCAAGGAATTAAGAAGGTTTAATTATGTTATGCAGACATGTATGCATACCAAATTCATAGCTCAGTCTAACCCATTCAGTATTCTTGATTCACTATTTTCATTACCCTTTTCGGCCCACCTTCAGACTCAAACCTTCTGTAACCCCCAAGATTTTATCCCATCTTTTTGCCATATTCCTCATCTCTAATTCAGCCAAACCACATTGGGATCCCAGTCTCTACTTTAGCCAAATTTACTTGATCTGAACATAATTTTAGCTATTTGCCACAAGCCACCTACTGTAACGTGCCAGTATTTGTATAAACAATAACATGTTCCACCTTGACTCACTAAATTTTAATTAATTACTTTAAAAATAAGAAATTCTAACAAATAGACTGCAAGATACTATAATCATAACAAAACACACATTTGGAGAGTGTATATTTATACATATATCCTATATATACAATGTGGTTAAAGCAAATTTACGAAAATTAATTCAGGATACAAAACATGAACCGAAATATAAAACCAAGTGGAAGTACTAACTGTATAAGCTCTAAATCCATAGATCAGTACATCAACCATAACTGATTTAAGCACATTAACAAATTAAAATTTTTTATAATTCAATCTGTATGTTTATTAAATCAAAATTACTAAAAATAATCACTGTATATCAAAGATATATGTAGAAAGAGATTACTAAAATACATTTTTGTATCTTCTACGCTATTCAGATTAAGAACTCCATTGAAGATATGAGATTTATTTAGGAAAGGCAAAAAACTACAAAATGAATATAATCAACAAAGCAATACTCAAAAATACACCTGGGAAAAAAAAATGTGTGTAACAACATTTTGTTCTATATGCAAGGGTAGAACATGTAATTCATATGACAAAATGGAAATTAAAAAAAAAAAGAAAAGAAAAAAAGATCAGCTCACATCAGCTTTAAAACCCAATATTGATGCTCAACTCAAGTAACCTACCCAGCTTGGATGCCATGAAGGATGATATTGTCAATTAAATGTAATGCTGATGGATATAAATCAAGTGGAAAATACATATGCATGAGTGGACATTTACACATGGCTGGAGCTCCTGCTTGTTGTCTTTAAGAGGTAGGAAGAGGTTAGGCAACTAAAAGACCATCTATTTAGCTCACGAGAGGTAAATGCTAGTAAAAAAATTAAAATTCTAAAGAAATAAAGTTGTTTTAAAATTTTATTACACTATATAAGTATACAGAAAAAGATCTTTTAAAAATAAGATATACCCACACACACACACACACACGCGGCAACTGGATTCACTGGGCCTACCTAAATGAGTAGATAAATAGGCTGCTATCCAATTTTGGCTAGAGGGTAAGGATAGCAAGTACAAACAGGGCAGCTGTGGGCTGACACTAGTATTTGGCAGCTAAAGGCTCTACTGGCAGCCCTGTTGCATCTCTAATGCATCATAAACACGTTTAAGATCAAGCATAAGAGTTTCACAACAATGAGAACCAAGAAAACCTTTTAATTGATAATGATCTCAAAAGCACATTATACAAACAAGTACCATTCCATCTGATAAAAGAACCACAAAACTCATTAGCTACTAAGTTCCTAGTACAAAAATAATCATTTCAATTAATGATGCAACATATAGCATAGTTGACTAAGCAATATATTCTCTTTCTTCTCTTTCTACTGCTATTCTTAAATAATAATACATGGTTAAAATATCTAAATACTCATTCATAAGTTAAACGCTAAGTTGTATATATGACCATAAACATTATGATAGCAAGATTAATCCTGCATATGACAAAATTGATTTCGCTTCCTTCAATGTTGGTACAGTTAGAAGACAGCCGGTATACATTCAACCAGTCACCCTTTGCAGAATAAGCTCTAGTCTCAATAAAAACTCAAGAACTGCTACCAAACACAGTGATGAGATTCGTTTTATATTATGAGCACATTGTATCACTGAGAAATCATAAAAAAAGTCATATATGATACAGTTGATGGCAATATATTCAAGGCCACAGTTGTCACAAACTGCATTGAATATTAATCAATCACATATACAGATCAAAACAAAACGGAATCTTAAAATTCATCCTTCACTACCAAAAAAGAGACGCCATACTTGTATGAAGTAATTTCTGCTTGCAAGTTCTCCAATTGCCTCTCCAGTTTCAGTTCATTAGACCTTAATCTGAGTGCCTGAAAATAGAATAGATAGCTCATTGCAGAGTTGTGGGACCGAGAAGTAGAGAGAGGAAGACCTACAAAAAATCTTATGAAGATGCAAACATGCAGGAAGAAATATAGAATAAAATATCATAAGAACTAATGGTGAGTTGACTATTTCCCTAAACTAATTGGCAAGGCACAATAAACCAAAAATTTGTATCCACGATTGTGTAAAAGAAAACTAAAAATTTCATAGACTCCTCAGTACTCGTCCATTCAAAGAATTTCTACTAAGCTTTCACTTAATCCCTGCTGCTTTCATCTGATCTTGATTCTGTTGGCTTCTAACACCTGATATGATAATATTGACATTTAACATCAATGCAGTACAAGGAGCTGGCACATACTTTGTGTTCCACCCCAAGGTCAATAAGAGTAAGGAAAAACCAGCTAAGTATATACTTTCATATAAATATAGCAACAGAAGTTGAGCCCAGCTATGTTTTTCTAGTTAATAATGCTTTATCAATATCTGGGCATTAAAAAGGGACTTACCAGAAAAAATAATTAGGGAAACTCAATTGTTGTCATGGTTCAGAAATGTATGTAGAAATGCAGCTTCCTCCTTGTTCAATTCCTACATTACAAACCCTCTCACCCAAAGTTTTTTTTTTTTTTTTTTTTTTTTTTGGGCCAATAACTCGTAATCATGACTATTAAACCATATATATAAAATTTACATTATTGCAAGTCACATAAATCCAATAAAATAGATACACAACAAAAAGAATAATAGGAGAATCACATTAGTACTGTCACGTGTTTTATAACCATTATCATACAATATTTCGCTACAAATCTAAATAAACATCTTTGTTGACAATATCAAAGAACACGCTCAGTAAACAAAAAATAAACAGCTAAAACAACAGCTCTCTCTCACCAACATAGTATCAAGATCACATTGTAGTGTTTACTTAAAAGAATTGATCTAACACAAAAGGAAAAGAAGTGGCACCCTATCTGGAAAGAGATATTAGCAGGCCCAAAAATAAAAATAAAAAAGAAGAAGAAGGAAAAGAAGAAGAAAGCCACCTCTATCATAGAAAAACTACCTTCTCTTCTAAGCCAATAACTTCAGAAGCCAACAACTTAGCACGTTCGTCAGCTGCATTACATTCTAACTGAGCATTTGCATATTCCATTTTTACAGACTCCATTTCAGCCTGAAAGCATTAATGATGATCCCCATCAAAAACCAAGAATGAAAATATAAAAATAAGTAACTTGCGAATGTCTTCTTTATTGTAATTTGTGACTACACCATATAGCATATGCCAAAGTTGTGAGAAGGTTAAGGATCCAGTAGTCCTAGCATATATTCAGCAGGTGCATGTAATTTTCTAGTTATGTAGAAATGATTTTTAAAAAGCTAATAACAGAACAATTTCAAGTTTAAACAACCAAATGCGTGTTTCTAAATTGCATATGATGACATCTCTGTCATTTATGCTTACACAAAAAGAGAGACAGAGACAGTTTAATATGAGGAGAATAGGGCGGGAAGGCACTTCAGAGTTTAGACAAATGGACTAAGGAGCATGGATACGGACAAGGTGTCAACTGGAAACCATAATAAAATAATGAAAGAGAATGCAGTCAAAAGATGTAAATTATTTAATACTAGAACATTCATAAAATAACCAAAAATGACATAACTATCATTTAATCATACTAATTAATTTACCTTAAACACCAGTAAAAAAGAACCAAAGAGGTAAAAAACCACTAAAGATTTAGCTAAAAATTCATTCATTTATTGCCTAAACACATTATGTACATTTTTTACATTTTATATTATTCTTCCAAAAGATTTAACGCCAGGTAAATCTTATTTGATATGGAGACATAAGTCTATATGCCACCACATAGGCATCCTAAATTAAAAAGTAACAGAAAAAAAAAAAACTAGTCATGCCACATGTCAGATATCTGACATGTTATGGCATATCCATGATGTAAAGAGATGGAGACAGATCACACACACGTTACACTGCCCATCCTTGCTTCTAGGCCAATCAAAACTTAAATGGGTATATAAATTTTTTTTTTTTGCATTCAAACAATTGCAACAGTTCAGTAGCCATAGTCTATAAAATTTTTGAAACATAAAATGCTTAACAGACATGTTTACATAATTGCACTATATTCCGAAAAGGTTTCTGAAAGCTACAAGAACCTCCCTGACACTTTCTGCAAAAAATTTCAACAATATTGCTAGTGATAGATATCTCCAAGCATTAATTTTATATTTAATTTATGTAGCTAAAATTGCTGGAATCACAACACAAAAATGCCCCCTTGAAAATAACAAAAAAGTAATAACATCAGTTAAATGCTAATTAATAAATTAGCATTCTTCTCCATCACACAACCCCATCAAGCTTATGCTAATAAGAAAGCAACTTATGTTAATAATAAGTTATTTGTTATTTTGAAAGGGTATTTTTTATGTCTTGAAAAAACAAGGGTTATTTCAATGCTTCCCTTTGCACAAATTAAAAGAAAATTGACACTAGAGAAATTTGTCACAATCAGCATAGCAAAAGGGAGGTCCTCATAATATATTTTAAAACATTAAGGTCCCCACAACCAGCATAGCAGAAGATGCTTGATCCTTACCAGTTGGCCCTTAATTTCCTCCTGTAACTTTTCCATATCAGATTTGAGTTGGTTTACAACACTTCCCTGAGAACATATGACCATCAAGTCAAATAAAAGAGTTCAAGAAAATATAAAACAATTAACACATATAAAATCTAAAGAATGCATATCCCATATAGAGTTGGGCTGAAGGAAAAATACTAGGAGATTATTTATTATTGGTCATAATGGTTTATGCAGTAACTCCTTATCTCAATTCAAGCCTTCCAAAATAGTAGACCAGCTACTTATCAACACTCGCCCAAGTTTAAACAAGCAGGCCGTTTTGGGTTACCCAGCCAATTTTAAATATATTTGAGAAAAAAGCATATAGCATAACTGAGCATATTACAATCAATACAAACTCAATTATCCAGGCAGAACAATACTGCATCCTTAACTCTTTTAGCTAGTTTTGTTTACCATGCTGGACACAAATCTCATGATATATAATTGTAATTGACTCCAGAGACAATGATCAAGAGAAAATAAAATCTCACTTCTTATTCCCCTAAGGAAAAACATATACCTAATTTGTTTTGTTCATTGCCACAAAATAACACGATTAGTCAAGAATTGAGATAATTAGTTAATTTATGGTTGATTAGTTGATAAACATAACATTTTACATCACCAAATATCCATTACTTATATATTGTCAACACAATGTGTATGCAAGTAATTTAATGACAAGCCCTCTCTAAAATTGCCTGCTTCTCATTCCCCTCGTAGAATAGCTGAGGCATGCTTGATGAGACATCACCCTGAAACAAAAATGGTTTAACAATTGCTCACATCATATATATAAGACCAACAATCACCAAAGCATCAAACCTGTTGATTATAACTATCTGTCAGCGATGAATTTTCAGAAGCTAAAGACTCAGCCAAAGCTCTTGAAGCCTCAAGAGCTCGCTGCAACGAGAATTTTTCTTGTGTCAAATCTTCAATATGCTGTCCAAAAAGAGATTAAAAAGCATGATGTGAGAAGATGATGATTGACTAACATGCACAGAAAGTTACATTGTCAAACAGTAGAAAGGATCTAACAATAAAACGACTAAGATAGCATAATCCAGGTACACAAAAATTTAAACAAACTAGGTACATCTGGAGTCATAAAAGTCCTACTAATGCAACAAATAATTTATTCAGAACAACCAACCAACACCTATAAGCATTAGCCAGTCACCTTAAAAAATTGGGATATTTGAGACATCAGTATTAATAAAAAAGGCAGGAAGATGAAAAACAAAATTTAAAGGAAGTCAAGACTGAAAAGGACATTGATGAAAGATAATAAAAGACAAGTACAATTAGGAAATTTTGCATCTATACAAAATTAACCAACCAATTTGACACAAAAATGGCTGATCTGGTCTTATTTTAAATATTGTTAAAAGTGCATTAGCAAACCAAGTAGGATATGGATTGAAACTAGAAAAGATAAAAGTGCTTCGTACTTAATATAGCATGAGGTTGTCCAAAGTGTAGATACTTAATAATATCAATTTCCACAACCAAGCAAACAAATATAGTTAGCTAGACAACCCCATTTGACTCACACACCCTATAAACTTGCCATCTTGTACAAGATCTAAAACCAAACTATAGCCGCAGCATGGAAGACATTTTAAGGTGGCAACAAAATTCATCAAGCCAAATATGTTCCTGCAGTCACTAGTAAAGAAGATGGAAGTATTTAACCCTCCTCCTTTCAATGCTCCACAAGTCCACATCCGCCCAAACTTCCCCCAGCCCCTCATCAATACAAAAGGAAAACAGGATAAAAGAAAAATACAAAACCTAGTCAGGTGAACAATACTTGATGCACAAAACTATTGAAGATTACATCTTTTTGCTGTTTTGAACAGTATTTAGAGACCAAGGTGCCATTGCTCATACCAAACAGCATATATTAATGAACCTTCTCTATTAAGATTTAACAGTAGGAGGCAACTCTTTTTTTTTTTCAATTTAAGAAAGTAAACTCCTAGTAGCACTAATATGAAAATCATTTACTATGGCTTCAGGGAACAGGAGAATATAGTTGAACCTGTTCCAAAGCAGCAAAATCTTCATCCAGTTTTCGTGAGTAAGAGCCAATTTTCATCTCCATGCTGCTTTCATGAACAGTTCTCCTGTCAACATCAGGCCCATTTCCAACAACTGATGAATTCACAGAATGCTCAAATGAACTAGGTATATCTGACAATGTTATCTTTGAGGAAGGTTGTATCCTTTCAGCCTCAAAAGATGACTTATCAGAAGCAGATGATCTTACAAAATCCATGCCATGAACTTTTGAACCAAATAACTCGGGTTGCTCTGGTTCAGAAAATGGAACTCTTTCAACATTAATTGAATCAAGGAAGGATGGACGAGATCTTCTTGGTTTAGTGTCAACCACAGCTGGATCAAAAGGCACACGATTAGATGAATTTTGGGCATCAAAACCAAAAGCAGTGGATTGAGATCCAGATCGCCAAAATGAAGTGCCATCACCACTGGGAGAATGACCCAAGGAATTGCTCAGCTTTCTTTCCCCTACATCAAAAGTTTTAGTTCCATTAGGCTCTAGAACAACATTCAAATTGTTCCCACCTTAGAAATCTGAGTATTCTTAACAGGGGGATGAACAGCATCCACCACGAAAAAGTGAAAGAACAGCATATGTTAGTTAACCTCCCCTCTCTCACCCAAAAATAAATAAATAAATAATTAAAGGGATGAGAAAATTATAACTTAAATTAAAATATCAAACAAAAAAAAAGCAACACCAGTGATAGTACCATTAAAAGTAACACCAATGACAATGCCATTACCTGAATATAAGAAAGACACTCCACTATTTTGCAGGCTGGTATAGCCAAACTTATTTTGCATTTGAGGACTACCAGAATTCTGAGAAGAGAAATTTGCAATATCAGCAGCAGGACTTGTGACAGCAAAATCTTTTGCATGATGACTACTATCTTTTGAACTGGCTTCCTCCAACACATAAGGATTAGGTTGGCCAGAATTGTCATTAATTCCAGACACCATTTGTGGGTGAAAAGCAGTAGCTTGGTCAGTTGCAACTCCATATAAATACCTCCCTAAGGCTCCATTAGAAATGCCAGAGATATAACTCTTGTCTTCTGGCTGGCCGTAACTGACATTTATAGACCCAGCAGAGTGCAAAGTATTGTGCCTATCATGTTCTAGATCCTTTGCAGGTGCCTGTTCTGAGTCTGCAGAAACTGAATTGTAATAATTTGTATTCAAGGATGGATTAGCATGTGTGTTATAAGAACCTTTGTCATTTTCCAGAATAAACTCTGTCACTTGGTCTTCATTATTAATAGTCACTTGTGAGATTTCAAAAGCATCCTCTCTAATACCATTGGATGTAGCAGCTCCATTCAAATCAGTAACTCTAACACGTTGATCATCTAATTGTTGCTTATCATGCTGATCTACATGAGCAGGATGAAGTTGAGTTGTTGATACAGCCTTTTTAGCTCGGTCAGCTGCCTTCTTCTTACGAAACTCTTCCAACTGCAAGATAATGAAATTGGACACTTCTTAAACTGAATACATAATGAACAATCACTAGTTCAAATTTTCCATTATTATATGAAATAACAACCTTTATCAACAATGACCAATCATTAGAGATGCAAAAATAAGAATCGGATACAATATATCAGAATAACAGTATGAATACTTGTTGGAAATACACATTTTTAGAAGACACTAAGAATTACGATACAGATAACCCCAAAAATGGGAAAATTGTTTATTTTTCATGTATTTGCTAATTGAATCTTCTGTTGTGCAATCAACTATAAAAATTATAAAGCATTAAAATGTCAAATAAACCCCATTTGGAATGAAACATCATTAATACATTTTCATTTGGACATCAGTCAGCACAAAGAACACAAGAAACCAGTAAATAAAACTGGAGATGATCTAAGCAATGAGATGCCGAATGAGAAGTAATAAAACTAAATTAAGAAGCAAATCAGATGAAAGGAGCAGAAACAAGAAGCAATAACTTTATTCAATATGCAATCTCACATGTATCTTACTAAAAAAAGCTTAAAATATTTGGGAAGATTACTGGAATAATGAAAGTTGGGAGGATAGAGAGGGGAGAATAAAAATGCAAATCTGACATGGAGTGAAGAAATTGAAGCTGAAGTCGAAGCCAAAAAATCAACTGGTGAGGTCAAAGCAGAAGTCAAAGCCAAAAATAAACTGGTGATATCGAAGCTAAAGTCAACTTTGGCTGCAGAGTCAACTAATGATGTTGAAGATGATTGATGATGGCAAAATTGTTGATTGGAGAAATAGAAGTTGAACTTCAATGAAGAAGTCAAAGTTGAATTTGACTGAAGAAGTCAAAGTCATACTCAATTGAAGATGTTGAAGCCAATGTTGACCAATAATACAGAAGTCAGTTTTGACTAAAGATGTTGTAGCCGAACTCAATTGATGACGTTGAAGTGGATATTTAGACTTACTGCTGTAGTGAACACTTAGGAGTCGAAGCCTTGAAGGAGTTGACACTCAGAAGTCAAAGTCTTGATGAAGTCGACATTCAAACAATGAAGATAACTGGTTGCTGAAGTCCTCAATGAAGCTCTAGGGTTTTGATTCAGACCATTCAAACCTCTCCAATACATTCCATACCATCCTAACCCACTAAATATCCCAAGAAAACTCCATGAATCCATTTTCTTTTATGGAAAAGTCCAAAAAGGCCTCAAGCCATCTTAGCATGCCTTGCAAAAGGCTTGCACCTTGCACTTTTGCTCTCCAGGCACACACCTGAGGAAGGCACTTCGCCTGACCTAGGTCAAGGCCATTTGGGTGCACCTTGATGCACCTTGTGCCTAAATGGCACCTTTTTGCACTTGATGCACCTTGCACACCTGAATGGCACCTTTTTGCACCTTTAACAACCATGGGAACTGATATTTTGAAAAGCTTCATTTCCCTGGAACTTGTTGAATACCATACAATTAAAGACTCAAAAAACACCAAAAGCCAAGTTTAGCCACATTAATTGTCCTCATTTCAAGTTTCAAATTAGACTATATATCCACTTTATGAGATATAAATTCTACACAACATCAAATTTGGGGGTCCAATCTTGATGTGGTTTACAAGCAAGTCTGAATTTAGCATTTTAGCGAGGGAAACACCTACTGACCAACTTAATTTTCTTTTCTATTTGATTTCGTCCCTACAAAGAGCCAATTCTAAGTCAACCATATTGAAGCTTAATCAGACACCAGAACTGCTTGCCCCTGCAACCCCAGAATATATAATATATATTTAGTTTCATATTAGCCCTTCAGTATATTTTAACACCACAATCCTTCCCCACCACACCCCCCCCCCCCCCAAAAAAAAAAAAAGAATTAAAAAGAAAACAAAAAAGCACCAAGTTTGGCATTTCCATTTTTAAGATTTGTAGTCTACATTTTATAGACCAGATTAACTCATACGTCATTTCAACCCCAAACTTAATCATTAAGATGATCATTTGCCGCTTAATAAAGGACTATTAGTGCAAATCTGGTAAAGGATAGGATCATAGGATTATTAATATGAGATATGAGATATAAGAAGATTGAAGATAGTGGGATTAAAATGTGGACCCTGTAGGATGAGAAAAAGTGGGATTGGATAGGATGGCATTATAGAGTTGGAGAATGTATATTGTAACATTTTTTTTGGAAAAAAAAATAGGGTCCAGTGCTGCAGGAACGCAATCTTCGGAAAATCACCCTTCTGCCCATAACCAAAGACTACCTAAGGTCATTATCTTAGATCTAAAAACTGCCAATGCAATCTTTCAGCCTCTGGTTAACAGAACCTCAAACTGCTATATTCAAAATATACACCTAACTCAGCACATTCAGAATGAAGACTCTCCCACTAGAGTGAAGTCAGTAATGGAGAATTTACTATAGAGTTTGCCTATGATTATAAAAGGGAATAAGATGAAAGGCAACAGTTGCAACAGGCTGGAAGTAAAAGTCTCTGATACATAATGAAGGAAGGCAATAAATGTTGAGATCATCCCACCAATATTGAAGCAAGTCAAGATCAGCTAGTTGTTGGGAAGAGCACCCTAACTCAAATTAGAAACAGGCTTGTAAAGGATATTTGCACAACAGTCACTGTGAAAACTATAGCTACAACAGGGAAGATCATTGGACTGAGAGTCAACATAACAAATGAACCAAGACAACAAGTATCTAAAGTCCAACTTGATTATGGAATCTTTAGCTACATAACCAAGCTAAAGTCTCAATTTTAAGCTTGTGATATACAAGGAAAATACAGGCATCACCAAATAAACTCATTATCACATAGGCTAATTGGCTAAAATGCTACAGCTCCTTATGGAGATGCTCAGAAATTGCTTTTCTTGCTTACAGGCTTGTTGGAGGAAATTAAATCAAACATGATAATAATTATGAATTGTCCTTTTGATCCATTTGCTGAAAAAAAACAAAAAAGTCACTTATAAGCCACTATCAAATGGAGCCCAAATCTTTATTCTATCTAACGTTGTAGTTTTGTTCATATTTTTTTTTCATGTTTTTTTAAACCTTCCCCTCTATAGTGATGTCATTTGTTCGACAATAAGCTCTAGCTTTCAAGTGTGCTAGAAGATTCAACAAGTCCAACCCAAATGCTCAAAACCTCATTTGATTAAATCCAAATTCTGCAATTCGATTGGGAACATTCCAGTTGCCAGCAGGACAGACAAAAGCAGCCTAATGCCTTACGCAAATAGACTCAGTTGCAGTCATATAACATATAAAACTACTCTTAAATGTCCGTACAACAATACAACTTGTGCTTGGATCTAGGTGTCCATCAAACAAGGATCATACATAAATTCCAAGATTTTGCAGGAGATCTTCCGAGTGATGTTAGGACCCCTTTTTTGGCTCAGTATTACAAACTTTATGATGACAGCATCATGCTTATTTGATTTTTCAATTATTTAAAAATACAAAAGAATAAAAAAACATAAAATAAGCAATTCATTCTCTCAAAAGCTGTAGCTGTTAGGAAATGAGGCCAGCATATGAAGGCACCAAAAATGCCAAAACCTGCTTTCAGCCCCATCTCCTATTTGGAAGAACAAACAATTACAGTGTAAGAACAAAAACAACATAGAGTTCACAGTCACAAACATAAACAGGTGAGAAAACATAGGGTATGTGATGCCACCTTCAAGGTCAGAAAAATAATACCAAAAACTAATTATTTTAAAGCTTAAGGTCGAAGACTGAGACAATAGGAGCATATCGAGCATGACCTTTTATTCCCATATTGTCAACAGCATTCTATTTACAATGCATGCATATATCTTCGCCAAGTGTAAATTAACTAGGCGGAGCATATCGAGCATGACCTTTTATTCCCATATTGTCAACAGCATTCTATTTACAATGCATGCATATATCTTTGCCAAGTGTAAATTAACTAGGCGGATCAAGTGACATTTTCCGAATTAGTTGACCCTGGTCAAATTGTTGATCATTTATCATATTAACCCTCAACTTGTATAGGGATGAGTAACCGAATTGCTATTTCATAACATACCCGCTCACATGCAGGTAAACTTTAAATTAGTACACAAGCAGATATGAGAGATAACATTATCCTGTAATTTTTTTATAAACTTCTTATATAAAACTCAAGCTTCCCGATATGGGAATTCAATTATTTATTCCTCAGCAAGATGTTTTGTTATTTATCAAAAACTACATTTACCGCGTACACCGCCCCAATTAACCAATTTCGTCAGAAAAGTGTTCAAGAGATTAAGAAATTCCAATTATTCAAACAAAGATCTTCCACACTAACATTACGAACACGGACATTGTAAACATTTCTAGCGTATACGCATGAATTAACAAAATTTCAAAACAAACCATACCTTTCGCTTTCCAGCTTCTAAATGCTCTTGCTTCTTTACCGACGCCATCGTAACTGCTGGAAAATCGCAACCTCGAATGTCCTCAGGCTAATAATGCGCATAAACTCTACAAAATGATCCTAAACATCCACCAATCTCCATTAAAATACCGGAAACAGGCCCACAGTAATCACAAATCGACTCAGACAAACACCACAGCACCGAGGGGAATGGAAAACTACGCGCAGCAGTACGAGCATTGATCAATGGATAGTTGCTTTCAACTGCTGAAAAGATTCGAAATTTTGAAAATTAGGAGATGGATTGGAGCATACAAAACCCTAATTTGCAGACAGAAGCTCCGATCTGATCGGCGAAGGAGGAGAGAGCGGTGGATGGATTTGTTCGAACAGATCTCTCCGGCCTGGGTTCTCTCTCTTCCCTCCCGTAATTTTCGTGAAAATTGCGTCTTGTTATTTATTTAACTGGATGCTAAAGTAACTGACTGTTCCAAAATGACGATGTAAACTAGCTCCTTAAAAAAAAACACGTGTCTACAGCAGTGCTGGTGTCCAATTTGGAACCTGCCAGCCCCTGGTCAGCTCCTGTTCGAAACACGGCTACAATTATATCATTTTGTTAATATTTTTAATTAATTAAAAATTGAATGAGAAAAAAATTTAGGTAAAAAAAAGATTTAAGAGATATTGAGAGCTTCACATTTCGTATATCAATAAAATTACGATGTAAAAATATTTTCTGAATACTAAAATACTTATTTATTTAATGAACTGAGTTTGATTTTATAAAAATATAATTTTGGAGAGAAATAGTCACACATCCAAAAAAATGAAAATATATGTAATAAAAACACAAAAATATAATATCTACCAATTATAAAAAAACATAAATTTTTAACAGAAAATAAATTTAAAAAGGGAAAGGAAAATTCATAAGATTGATACTGAAAGAAAACAATTCTGGATGAATTTTTTTTTTCCAATATATATCGATAGACACAAATTTAGTAAGTTTTTTTTTTACCTTGTCAGACATAGTGTTTCAAAATCTTAATAACACTAACCTCCACAAAATAATTATTTATTCATCTTATTATCTATTCACTTTTTTTTTTTTGGTGGTTTACTTCTTTATCTCGGTATTTATTTTTTTTTCTTTGCTGTATAGTTAGAAACTTAAAAAAGAAAAGAAAATAATAAAAATAATTTCTTTAGATGAATGGAAAAGAACGAAAAAGAAAATATTATAAATTCATTGAATTCTGTTCTAGTTCGGATAACGAAAGAAAAATTAAAAAATATTATAACACTATTATTATTTAATTTTTACTTTATAATTATATTTTTCTCTCCAAATCTCTTTAATTTTGGAGAGATTAAAATAGCTTAGAAAATAAATTTGAAACTCTTTAATTTTCTCATTTCTCTTCAATTTTTTCTATAAAATCTGAGAAATGAAAATAAAAAATTTCATTCCCTTATTTCTCCCCAAGTCAGCCAATCTATCTAAATAAGTTGTGGTCGTACTTCTCAAACTTAAAAGGAGAATTCTATGGCACCCGGGCATTTCTTAGGTTTCAAAATTCTTTCTTATGTGGATCAATAAAGTTATTCCTTGTGAACAATGTAAAAACGTATCATCAAGGATTCAATTACAAATCAAATTATTTAAGGAGTTTAAGTGTAAAATGTAGCAATAATTCAAATGATGAAGTGTTTACATAAAAGAAGACATCCCAACAAATGACTGATTTAGATGAAATATTATCTTAAATTTAAATCTTAAATTTGCAACTTGAAGACAAAAACAAAGGGTTTATTCTAAATTTTCAATATATTAAGGGGTAATCTGTATATTTTTTCTTTAAAAAAATATTATTTTATAAATTTTTATTTTTCTCGTAAACAAATTTTATTTGCCTAAGTATCCACTAAATTTTATTTGCCTAAGTATCATGTACTTTATATTTTATTTTTGTATAAGCATTGATTAATGGATAATGAGTAGTTCAAGTTTAGTTTTAAAAATTCTTAAATATTTGAGAGTAAGAAGGGTACTTTATAATTACTTGAAAAAATAAAAAGAATAAAAAAAAAAAAATAATAATAATAATAAAATTTTTACCAAGTGAACTGCCTCAAGTGGGAGGCGCCCACTTAGGTCCTGTTGTTAGCCTGTCAAGCATTACATGAAAAAGAAAAAGAAAAGGAATAAGGGAGAAGACAGGTAGTGGGAAACCAAGCCAAGCAAGAAAGTTTCAATCAAATTTCCGGTGAGTTTCTCAATGAAAATTTTTTTATATTTTTAATTTAGTTATATTTTAGTTTCATTTAATTGATTTAAATTTTAATTTAAGTATTATTTTTATGATTTGAAATCGAGAAATAATTCTTATCAATTTATATTAATTTTTATTAGTTCATATTAATTTTGCTAAAAATGTGACTAAGTTAATTTAGTAAAAATATGATCAAATTGGCACTAAAGTTTGCTAAACCCCAAACTGAACTACGTACAGATTATTTTTCATAAAAAAATAACTATATCCTTTTTGTAAATGTGAGTATGTCCCAATATACCTAACTTGATGATAAGTGTATAATAATATTTTGAAAATTTTCAGAATACATGTATAGTAGAACTTTTTACCCGAAGTAGAAAAGACAAAAAACGGCTTAATTATAAATACATCTCAAATATGTATTAATATATTCATGCATTCATACACAATCCAAGCATATTTTTGATAACACATGTGATTCTATTTTAGAAGAGATATATTGGCCAATTAATGAGGTCGACAGAACTAAATCCGAGCACACACAGTATCAGTGGAAGTGAGTAGTTTTTCTCCTAAATTCAGTATTTTTTCAAAATAATAAAACTAAAAAATCTCTTAACAATAAATGTTTTATTTCAAAATCAAAAGTTTTACCTTACCAAAAATGATGTTCAATTTATATGCTAGGATTACTTTGCTAAGTGAAATGGAAATAAGGATCTCATTTTTAAGTTATATGTTACATTTATGAGTATTTGCAATTCACCCAGAAATTTTGCAAGATAGTCACATTGCTGTGGTAGTACTAGATAATTCATTTGTCTAGTGGGGCCTTACGACACCAACAAGTTGTGTGTGTTTGTCCATGAGGGTGGTGTCTTATGAAATGTGTCTCATGGCCAGTAGCATCCAACGAATTTTTTTTATATTATGTTTATGTCTACGTGCACGTCAGACCTCATGTTTATTTATGGAGCCGTTATATTTTACTTTCACCCATAGCTCTTTTACAACATTTTTGCTATGATTAGATATGCAAAGCTTAACAGGTGAATTAGTTTTGTTTCTGAATTATGACCAGTGGATTTTCTATTTCACAATGTGTTATTCTATATCAACTATGCTACCTTTAAGGATTGCTTTTGTTTGTAGTATTATTTAACATATTTTCTGCTTCACTGATTTTAATTAGAAGACTATTCACTAGAACACAAGGCTAACCACTTATTTATTTTTCAAGTTTCAACAATAGAGACATGTAGCTGTATCACGTGTATCCAACATAGCAGTATTTTGAGTCAAAAGGGGTTGGGCCCCATTCATGTCAATAGTAGCTAGTTGGGTTGTTGCTTGAGGAGTGAAAGTTAGGTAATTGTATAGCATGTAGATTTTATTTTAGAAAAGGGAAGTTATGTAAAATAATTATGTTTTCAATTATGATAATGACTTAATTCTCTTTTAGTTATGTCAAATTATATTGTGTTATTCAGTTCTTTGAATATGAGTTATACAGCTAACTTAGCAAGTATGATAGTCGAATAAAGTTTGGCATTCTCTGGTGAATCCCAGGCATTGAAAGTTGTTAAACCTTATCCACTATCACACCTTATTCGAGTTACGGGGTGAGGTGTGACACAAATAGTGCAAATTGCTGAGAAGCAACTAGCCATGAGGGAGATAAGGAAGGGTGGCGGGCAAAGGAGGAAATGGAGGAGGAAGAGGGAAAGGGAGGAAAAAGATTGCGGATCTACTCTAAAAGGTGACAGAGCCAACATATGAGCTTTGAGAGCAAAGCTTGTCACAAGGCCAGATCAAGAAGGAAGAGGGCAATCGCTAACATCAGATCAATTCAAAGCAGGCCAAGCAAGTGGTAATCAAAAGGCCGAACTAGGTGGTAGGTAGGGGTGAAGGAAGATGGAAGTAGAAGGAAGGATGTCATAGAGCCATCTATGCATGAGCCAGAGCTAAGAGAAAGTCGGTTCGATGAGCTCAATAGATCAAGTGCATATGCCGATTGAGCTCTATAAATCAAGCCACTGTACAGATAAAATCAAGCCCTGTGCAAATCGAGCCCTTGTGCCTTTGTGTGGATTTGCGTCCAAAGTTGGATATAGAGACACCTTCTCCCATTCTTTCACCTCCATCGTAGTTGCCTAAGCCGACATCCTCTTCTTCCTTCTTCCTCCTCCCCTTTCTCCTTCTCTCTTCCTCCACTCCTATCCACTGCCTACTCTAGCCTTTTGCTCGCTGCCTACTCCAACCTTCTTCTCCATCCAACAATTTGGGGAAGACCTTTTGAAGTTCATCATCCTTGGATCAACATACCTTGGGAAGTTAGTCTAGTGCAAATTGACTTCCCCAAGGGAGTTGGTCTCCCAAACCAACTCTAAGGGAAAGTTCGTTTTGACGTGGATAGACTTCTATAGAAAAGTTCATCCACTAGTAATCGACTTTTGTCTATTTTAACTTTTTTGATAAATAATTTAAAAAATATCAATTTTGACAAATAAAAAATTCTTATAATATCAATATATAAAAGCCAAGCTAGTTGGCGTGCTACCTATTAGAAAAAGAAAAGCTTTAAGAGAGAGAGGATTAGAGTTGGAACTTCTTGTCTCTTGCCCTTTCATATATGCGGCATATATATACATACTTTATACAGACTAAAATAAAATATAAAGAAGAGATAAAGGCATTTTCTTTCTATTATATTATCTTTCTTTGTAGACTCTAGAGAAAGAGAGAGATGAAGGAATAATCATGCAACATTGTGAGGGATAGAGAGGCACCATTTTAGAGCTTTGAGTTAGAGAAGAGAGACAAAGGAGAAAACCTGGAGTAGCAAGCAAATACAACAAGTGAAAAAAGCCACGAGAGCTGACCAAGTAGTTAGAGTTTTTTTAAAACCAAGTCTTAATCTATTAGGTTTCTAATATTTATTTGGCCAGTATAAACATCATATTAATCCAATAGATGATAATAGCATTGATTAACTAAGACAATCCCTAGTATCAAATACAAGAGCTACAAGTAGGTTTTTCTTTTACTCATATTATCTTCACATATACGAGTAATTTTGGTAAATGAATGGAAATGAGGTTGCTATTAATAATCTTGTTGGATTGTGAGTCATTTGTTCAACACTTGTTTGATTAGTCCAAGAATCTTGTTGAGTAACATGCATGTAGCAAGAAAAAAAGACACTACTAGAAAAAGGCCAATTACCAATGCAACAAATGCATCGGTAAGATTGCATATTGCATCGAAAACAAGGACATTAATGCAATAACCAATGCAAAAAATTGCAAAAAAAAATGGTCATTGAAAAAAAATTACTGACACAAAATAGCTTGTGTCAGTAATTTCTGACGCAAATGACATCGAAAAAAAATGTCCCAATGATTGTGTTTTAATTTTTGATGCAATTTCTGGAGAAAAAAAATTCGACGCAAAAATCTACATAGTTTCTGATGTAAGATTTTAGTTACAAATGCAAAGTGCATCGGTAAATAATATTTTTGTTAAATATTTTTATTTAGTTTTTAATATTTCTTCCGACACAAATTTGTGCAAGAAATTTCCGACCAAACTTGCATCAAAAATTATTGATGCAAGATTGGGTCAGAAATCTACCTATTTTTTAATTTAAAAATTAAAATATTAAATTAATTTAATATTTAAATTGTAAAATACCAATGGAAAATAACGTCGGTATTATTCTTTCAATATTAAAATACATAAGTAAATTTTTTTAATATTTATTTTCAAGGACACAATTTCCGATGATTGTTTGTGTCAAAAATTAATAGCCTATTTTTAAAATTATTTTATATTAATTAATTATTATTATTAATTATAATTATTAATTATTCAATTAATACTATTTAAATTAATTCAAATTTTAATGTGAAATCAATGTATATATTTTTTAATATATATTACATTTTAATTATTTAACATACACACAAAAATAAAAAAAAAATATAATTAATAATTTTTTATGAATTAAAAATAACATATGTATAAATATTTGTGAAAATAATATTCAAATATCTCACTATAAACATAAAACAATGTTGCTAAAAAAGGATTCACTCCCAACAGTTGCCGTCGCCCAACTAAGATGATGAATTGGAATCGTGTACAGGAGTAGGAAGGCATGACTGAGTGGGTGGTATACTCTTCATTCCCTCAATTATCTTATACAAATTTTGAAAGGCAACCTCCATACTCCCCTTTTTTTCTCGACACTCATTTTTTCTTGACAGAGATTCTGCAACTCAAATATCATAGAAGATTGATCAACAATATCAGATGGAGGATAGTGGACTGACTAGAAAGAACTCTGTCTTCCAAGACCATATACATGCCCGAAGGCTCTCCCCCTAACGCACCTCTCCAAGAGCTCAGTGTCTACCATCTATTAAGACTCTAAAATAGATGTCTCCTCAAGTGTTGATTGAGAGGATCAGACAGTCTGAAAATCTGTCTACATATACAAATATATCATAAAATAAGTTTAATAATTAAAGTTATTAATTATAAAAAGTTAATAAATAATATAAATGTTTAGTAAATTAAATAAAATTTACTTACATAAGTTTTTTCTAATCGCTGGTTCATCCGCACCTCCTTATCATCCTTCCTCCTAATATGAGTATGCTTAAAATTTTCAAAAAAAATGGGAAGTCTGATCAGTCTCTTTTCCCTATAATACATAATTATTATTATTATTTATAACTATCAAATAATAATAAGTTTTTGAAATAATAAAACTTACAATTCTCATAACATGCTAATGTGGAGGAATAGAACCTGCTGTATGGAGAGAATCGTTTTTTTCTAAATGACGGTTTCCTTTATTTTGAGAGTCTTCCAATAAATTTGAAGCTCATCCCATATAGAAGGCAGGATCCAGTCTAATCTGCCTCTAATCCAAGAATCCCGAAATATATCAGAAAGCCTATGAAATCCATGAGTACTAAATATCCGTCTAATGGCTAGCTCGTCTTATGGATCCCATGTATAATATTTCTGCATAAAGACGCAAACAAACAATTAATAGAAAATCAAATATTATTGCAGAGAATAAAATATTTAACCATAATTACATCAGAATAGAAACTCAAAACTCATCAAATCATAAATCGCGGGAAACTGTCCTCCATGTAGGATAGCATGATGTAAAATTCAACCAAATGACTACTGTGGTAGAATGAGCAGTGGTTGTCGAATGATGAAATCTGCAAAAAGAAAAAAAGAATCAATACTAGTGATTGAAAAGTTAGAAAATATTTATTCAAATTCTAGAACAATTAATATTTAATACTTTCCTCACGTTGCCAACGGGCCTAATCAGCGTTTTCCTAGAATTGTTACAACAAGTGGTAGATGATCCGACCCTAGCAAGGTTGGACAGAGAAGAATTGGGTACAGGCACAAAGGGAGAAGCGCTATTAGTAGTGGCAGTAGTACTGTAGGTAGGAGCCGATAAAGCGGGTCCTCAAACAGTAGATGTGATAAGAATGTATCCAAGGGTAGGCATGAACTGATGAGGCCACGACACGTATTGAGAATGTGAAGCCCCGTAATCATAATATGCATGGGTAGGGTCAACAGGCTCCTTAATAATCACTAGAGGCAAGGGTCCGGAAGGATGGTGTACAGGAGGATCTCGTTGCTTTTTTGAGTAGCCAATATCTATCCCTTTACCCTTATTGGGTCTACGCTTAGAATTTATCTATATTGATAGATAAATGTAATTTATTTTTTTAAATTACATAAGATAAAAAGAATTATTACTTAACTTTGAGCATTAAAGAATAACACAACTTAATTTTTTAAAATAAATCTTACATTTATTAAATTGCAAAATTTTTTAATAAATTTTATAATTATTTACTTAACAAATCTTATTTTAAAATCATATATCTCTTTCATCTATAATCACCCCTCTTATAACTCCATCCAAAATTAAGAAAACGAAATGTAATTATTAGGTAATCAAAACATAAAAATATTAATTACTCGAAAAGAGAGAATATAATTCATTGTCCACAAAATTTACAAAACAAAAAATACAACAATTTAATCTAAAAACCCTTGATCCTCCTCCTCCCCCTCCTCTTCATCCTCCTCCTCCTCTTTTTCTGCATAATTTCGATGGTTTAGTGTCATCATCATATTAATAAATTCTTCCTTCTCATTTTCATTTTTGTATTGATCATCTTCTGTCAATCATTCTTGATCCACTTGTCTTGGATTAATCTCATCACACAATTTTACTTCATGATACAATCCATCTAATGGATTGGTATTAATTATAGGCATTACCTAAGACATGGATCCTTCAATAAGAATATCATCTGAACGACTGACTAAATAAAGTAAAACCATCATAACATAATCCAAGCCTTATATTCTGAGGCTCATTTGTAAAGTCAGTATATACTCTATCAAAGTGCTTCTATGCTTCCCTATCTGATGGATGGCAAAAAAAACCCCAAGGTTGCCTATTTTTATAGTGCCACCTCATATGAGATGCAGAATTCATTGATGCATACAATGTCACGCCCCTCTTTTGTCTAAGTAGGTGGGACTGCAGGGCAACAACCATCCATCGTCAAGAGAAAAATCTAGTAGTATGATGACTGTTATAACCCTTAACTAGCATTCCTGTAAATAACCTGTGGTACCTGTTAATAGTTATGTGCATTTTATATGCAACTAAACATAAGCAACCATGCTATAAATTGATGATAGTATAGTTTGCATTCCAGCTAGGCTCATTTATCCACAAGGCAATAAGAAAAACAATTACACATCAGCTAAGCCATAACTACGACAACTATAAGTTTATAAAATCAAATACAAGCCACTTTCTCTAATGAATGGTCTAGTACATGTACTACACAAAGTTCTACTATAGTTGGGCATCAAAAGAGTCCTACTGGTCTAGCCTCCAACTAGTTTGGCGTGAACTTAAACATCAATGCAAGTATGTCTAGCAAGGTTCGCAAAATAAAAAAGAGTGAGAACAAATGTTTCTAGTAAATGGCATACAATCTAAATGTGGGAGAAATAGAATGGGTTTGTACATAGAGTATATATAAATTTAGTTTCCCAAGGTTTCGTTCTACCAATAAAAAGCCAAAGTAGAAATAAAAATAAAGTTATTTTAAATCTTTCATGTAATAGGAAATCCATAGGGCAAGAATAGATAAATAATGCATAAATTGATTAGTATAAGCATGTTCTCGCATTTGAGTTCTTTGATAAATTAATCAAAGTGTAACATTCTTATAAAAACTAAAGCTAATAGATCATAGAAGAATCATAATCATATATACATAATATTTGATATAACTTTGATCAGGTGTGCACAACCGACAATATGATTTCTGAGGGTAGTAAAACTATGAAAATATCAAAATCATGAAAACATGTTAAGCACTGTGTAGCCTGCAACCATAGGTCGCCACTCTAGAGCTGACTATACAACCTTTGGCATCTAAAACCCCTTTGGGTCCAAAGTCATAATATAGACTTGTAGTACAACCATCTGTTCCAGATGGTTACTTGACATACTAGTCTAAGTGCTGAAGTATCAAAATACCAAAAAATATGAAAGAGACAAGTAGAATTAGAAATCCAAACATAGCACTCTATTTCCAAATTTTTGTATGAAAATAAATATATGGTTTAATAAAACAAATCATTTTATTCATAAAACATTGTATTTGAGATAAAAAAATCCTATGTTTAGAGGGTATGCTGCTCACCGTGCTAATGATTTAGGAATGACCCGCCTAATCAACTTGCTCTGGACTTTACTCAATCTGTTGTGCTTACAAAGGAATGACATGTATGTAAGCAAATGTAGTGTATGCAAGATGTAATGCTTGCAAACATCAAGTTTTAAGTTATTCTTTTGCCTATGCCTTTATCTTTCTTTTAAATCCCATCTTGACTCATATTTAAGCCCCACTTCATGTACTTTTGAGGTATATGGAACCTCCTAAAGTCACTTTATTTATTTCTAGGTTTTGTTTTTTTAAGGTGATACGCATGGTTTATCTTATACTTGACCAGGTTTTGAGGAGGATTTTTAGTTAAATTGAACCATTTCCTTCCCTTTTCTCTTAAAATTATCTTAATCGCCCTCTAAGGCATTCATTGGCCTTAATTTAGGGTTTCAATTAGCCTCCTATAAGTTTCAAACCAAAATCATTTAGGTGCTAGAAATTTCTTGCAGAACATTCTATACTACGTTAATTGATATTATCAAAAGTTTAGGCCAATTTGAGTTATTTTCTTCCATCTTCTTATGGAATTTCCCTAGTCCATTTCTAAACTTCTAATTAGTCTTAATTTCAAACCTTATTTGATTACTTATTAGCCTCCCAAAACTCATCTTGATTGCTGAAAATCTTTACAGAAAAAAAAATCTGCACTTAACATCCTAGTTCTTTAATGTGTTTCACTTAATTAGACATTAAATTGGACTTCTAATCATTTACTATCTCTAGGCTAATCTCATTTCTAGTTAATTCCCTAATTGGCTTTACTCTAAGGTCTTGTTAACTCTCTCAAAAGCCTTAAATCATTGGCTTAGTATGTTGGAATTCCTGCAGAAAAATTTTTCACAATCACACCTTACTTTCTCACAAATCTTATATAAGGTTGAGACTAATTCAGTTCCCAACTCACTTCCCTTCCTATATTGGTTAAACCCTCTAATTAATCATTCTTTAGGCTTACATTAGGACCAAATTGGTGCTCACATTCGAGGCCTAAACACCTTCACATTGTAGAAATTTCAGCAACTCACTTTCAAAACCAATTCTTGTTTCCTTCCTCTTATGATCCCAAATTTTGATCTTTTCTTCTCCTATTTCTTTTCATTTAACCACACCACTTCCTAAGACATTTTTAGCATCAAATTTAAGCTAAAATCAAGCCCTTTCCTAGGCCAAAAGGGTTAGCCAACATAGGGTTTTGCTGTAGAAATTTTCTGAAATTTTAAAATTGTTTTCTTGTATTGTTTAACTTACTTTTCCATCTTTTCTTCCCATTTTCTCTCATACTTCTCAATCCCACATGGTTCCCCCCGTTCCTACTCTAACACAAAATTTCTAAATCAACATATGGTTTGCACAAATTTTATTCAAAATTTTCAACTAGAGAGGTTTACTCTCTCTCTAGAAATTTAGCTAGCATATCCCCACTTTTAGCAACCAAACTCATTCATAAATGATATTTTTCCTCAAGCAATTGAAAGAAGTAAAGATATAACATAAAATTTTCACAAGAAAAATCACACAAAAATAATTTTTCTAGAATTTCCTTACCTGTTCTTGGTTTTCTTCTTCTTCCTTTCTTCTTTTTTCTCCCTTGCTTTTTCTCTCTCTAAAGCCACGAAATGTCCTGAGAATTCTAGGACAAAACAGTTTACATAGGGCTTGAACCGACCTATACTTTGTATTTTTGCACTTTGGCCCCCAAACTTTGCTTTAATTTCATTTTGGCCCTAAATTCACTAAAATTTGTCAATTTGTCCCAAAAATTTTAGGGATTCTCTAATAAGACCCTATCAATGTGAGTCACTAATGCAATGGAATATGCTCTTATACCTCCCCTAGGAAAGTCGGCAAAAGGCCTTTGGCAAAAAGACCATTGCGCCCCTTAACTTCATCACTAATTCCAAATATGTCCTTTTTTTAGCAAAATTTCATTTTTAACCCTAGAAAATCATTGTAAAACCCCTTTAATCCCTATAAAATTTAAATCTAGGCTAGTCTAAGCTACTCACAATTTTTTATAATTTTATTTAATCAAATTCTTAAAATTTTTAATTTTGTAGTTAAATGGCCTAAATTAGGGTTTTTCTCTTGTAATTTTTGTTCTTTCTCTTTCTTTAAAATTTCCACATCCTAACATTTTCTAATGTTCTTTGAAGACTTCCTAAGGGTTCAAACAAGTAGATAGTAATTATTTTCACTAAGTTGCAATTTCCTCAAAAGATGCATATATGAGACATGATGCATGAAATGCATGGAAATGCAAGAGATAATGAAAGGCAATGTTGAACATTGAGGTTATGTATTCCAAACTTGGTTTGGAATATTACATACAACCTTTGTAATCTTGGGATAAGTGGCAAATAATGTATTGACTTTACTGCCACATTTTGTAATTTCCCCTTCCTACTCGATCAGTATATTGGTTTCTGACAAAATTTACATAAAAGTTCATTAATATCGTATTTGTAATATAACATATAACTATTTTCATAATAATCAATTTTCATAACTTGCAACCCTAACTTTGATACAAATTTTCTAGTCTCATAATAGGTACAAGGTGTGTGAATATCCTGCATAGGATTCGTTTCGCACATAGACTCAACCATTGAATCAACAAACTGTTGCACAACATTTCAGTTGGACTTGATACTCATTATTTTAGTAGCAACAGATAATTTAGAATGACTAGATCCCTGCCATAACAATCCATTTGCTGCATTCAATAAGTCAAAAACTTTTTGAGCATCAATATTACGAGCATCCTTCATTCTCTGCTCAAAATGAGTATAATACTTGGGTCTACTAGAATCACATATCATCTACTAGTATCTATTTAGATTCTTAGGTTGATTACCCAAAGACCACTAATATCATAAACCCCACTTACTCCAACAATAGCTTTCTCTCTATGACAAGTTCAATACTAATATCCTTCCATAAATCCCTTTTGACAAAGATAAACCTTGACTGTATTAGGCTCTAAATATTTTAAATATTTACATCTACAATAGGAACACCTAAGCAATTTCTCTCTTACAAATTTCGATTGTTGACAAACATAAGTGAGAAACTAATCAACACCATTCACAAATTCCAGTTTCAATTCTCTTCCACCTGCATAGAGCCTATTATACATCTACTGACGATGTTTTGAAATTTCCATATCTATTATCAATAAAAAAAATGTGTTTTATTTGTTATAATGTTCAAACTTTTATTTTCATTAAATAAATTATAAAATTACTTTTCAATTACACACACAGTCCTAGAATTTTCTTTCATCACCCTGATTAGTTTGACTTTATGTGATTTATGTGAAATTTCTTTATGTGATTACCTTAGTTTACAATATAACTGGAAATTTAGGATATGTTATTAATATTGTACTACAAGAACTTTTTATTTTAATAACCTTCATTTAAGGTCTTTGGAGGCTTTTAATTTTTTAAACCCAAATAAAATATTAAATTTGTGTGAAACATTGTTTTGACAAAAAAATTGATAAATTTTAAAATTTTTAGTTAACTCAGTTTTGATTAGAAATTTAAAATATGATATATTTAGTCTACATTGAAGGTTATGACTTGTAACTTTAAGTTTTAGTATTTAGGAATTCAATACTTAATTAATTTAGTATTTAAAATCTAATTAGTACTCATTTTTCATGTTGAGTAATACATTTTATTTAAATTTTAGACAATATTCAAGGTTGTAGATGGTATAGTACTATGAACATATTTTTTTTATAATTATCTATTCATTTTAGTGCTATATAAGCACTTAAAATGTAATTTTGACAAGATTAAGAGCTTGAATGAAATTTTTTTAAAACATTTAAAGATTAAAGTAGAAATAATGGATTAGAATAAGGACTTGAAGTGTAGTTTGGATAATTTTAAGAGCTTAAATGAAATTCTTGACAGCTTTAGTGAATAGAGTGCAAATAATAGATTAGATACAAGACTTAAAATCTAATTTTTACTAGTTTAAGTATTTAAATGAAATTCTTTAGAAGTTTAGAAATATAAACCCTAATAATTCCTCATATAACAAAGGCAGCCAACCATCCAATATAATATAAAGAATGTTATAAAATAATACATCAAAAGTAACAAAAAATTTATTATTTGGCTGAAAAATGCTAATCCTAAGCGTTATATAATTCAAAACAAACTAAATTAATCGTAAATAAAATTGAACAAAACCTAAATTTTAGTTCAGTTCATTTAGACATGCTTTGGTTTGATTTAATTTATTACTATTTTTGGTTATTTTTGAATAAATTAATTATTTATTATTATTATGTGTGTGTGTATGTGTTTTGGAGTTTTACTTTTTCATGTTGGGTAAAAAATATTCATTTTTTGAGATATTAATTTATTTGATATTGTGTATTATTTTAGGGGTATTATTAGATTTTTAATTTGAAAAAAAGGGGGGCAAGGACTACATTGAACAAGATTAAGAGTTTGGGGACCAAATCAAGTAAAATCAGAAAAATGAAGGATGAAATCGAAGAAAATCAAGAGTTCGGGATCAGATCAAAAGAAAATCACAAAATTAGGGACTAGATCTTAATATTTGGAAAGTTTGATTTTGGAAATCTGGATCTCCTTCCTTTTATACAATCGATTGCACAATCTGTTCAATTTTAGAGATCGGATTACTTGATTGGTTAAATCAATTCTGTGTATGTATCAAACGAGTTTGCTGAATAAAATCCCTAAGGCAATTTGGGAGAATTCCATCTTCAATCAAAGAATTTTAGGCAAAACCATTTTCGAGCACTTATGGACTGACAAACATCAAGTTGTCCAATTGCTTCCACCATCGACCAGATCAATGTCTAGAATCGGGCACAGGGTAGTCACCAATCATGAGCAAATCAATCTGCAAAAGAAATTCACCAGGTAACTCTATGAACCTCAGATCAAGTTCTAGATAATCTACCGTCGGGTAGCAATGCAAACCCGAGTGTAATACGGGTTGGGTGAGAAACCGAATCCAGGATTCAGATAAAAAACAATTAAACATAAATAAAAATAAAGAAAAATAGGGCAGAAACTAAAGAAACAACCGGTTCATGGGTAATACCATCGGTTTAAGCTAAGATGAATTAGGTAATTAATTAAACTAATTGGGTATATTTCGGTTTAAGGAAAATAATACTATTTTAGGCCCGGTTCAAGAGAATTAGTGCATAAATCGACCGGTTTAGTCATTTTCAGCCCGGTTCAGTGTGTATATTGCCTGGTTCACTGTGCCTATGCCTAGTTTTGAATATATTATGGTTGGTTTAATGTGTTAAATGTCTGGTTCAGTGTATAAAAGGTTGGTTTTAGTCTAGTTCACCACATTAGAGGCCGGTTTAGTGTATTAGAGCTTAAATCATGGCCGGTTCAACACCTTAATAACTAGTTCAAGGCTGGTTTAATAGTCTAATGATGAATTTATAAATAAAATAAATTGGTTTTATGTTTTAAGAGCCCGGCTCAAGGTTTTATCACTTGGTTCATGACTTATTTTATCGGTTCAAGACTTTAGTGGCCTTGGTGTGGGTTCGGGCAATGTTTAATTAAGAAATTTCATTTATATAATTTTTGGATATGTTAGAGACATAAACTAAGATATTTAATTATTTTATGACTTTAGATTGTTCAAATGATACTTATTGAGCCGGGTTGCCAAGATTTGGATTTCTCGATTTCTGTCATTATGTGAGTAATAATGTGTATTTATGAGTTTTTCTGTTTTGCATATCTGAAATGAATATGGTTTTATATTAGATACCTATTTTTCTGAAAATTTTGATTAACTTCTATTTTAAAAGTGAAACAAGGGACATGGATGGCATTTTGAAATTGTTTAGAATAAAATATCTGTTAATTATGTTTGACTCTATATATGAGAAATTTGTTAAACTGTATTTATTTGATTATGGAAGATTTTGTTAAATGGTTTTTGTTTATTTTGAAAAATGGAAAGTTTGTTAAATTATTTTGGTTAATTCTGGAAAACTGTTTTTAAGGGAGTTTCAGATTTTAGAAAACTGCAGCTAATACCAGTATGTGTTAGACTAATTTGCACTTTGTACGTGTCCCCATCTAACAGGGGTGATGGTGCTAGACTATATAATTTATGTTTATCGGCATGACTGATATGCTGCCATTCTATTATCTGGTATGGCTGATATGTTGCCGTTTTTGTTATCTAAGCAAATTGATATGTTGCCATCCTATTATCTGGCTAGATTAATATGTCGCCATTCTATTATATGGGCTAACTGTGTGTCACTGTCCTGATTACCGGCTGACTGTGTGCCGTCGTTCGGTTTCTTGATATATGTTATATTTAAGATTATGAACTCCCTAAAGTATGAAAATGTTTTGGTTTAAAATTCTGATTTCTGATATATAAAAATGATTTGCTATATTGAAAAGTTCTTGATATTTGTAAATGATTTATTATATAGAAAAATCTTTATGATATATGAAAATAATCTGCTACACTGAAAGATTTCTGATATCTGTAAATGATTTGTTATACGATAAAGTTTCAGAAAAATGTAAGAGATTTGTTAAATGGCAAAATATTTTGATCTTAAATGTTATTTATGTTCTTTGTTTTCATAGATATAGATTATTATTCACTTGGTTTATAAACTCACCCTTATTATTTTTTTCAGATTCTAAGTACGTGTGTTCGGTGGATCCTGCTATCTAAGAGGAGTCCGTATTATCAGTTGTTTCTATTTTTTGAGTATTTTCCAGAGTCAGTTATTCCGTTTATGTCAGATTTTGTATTCTTGGGATTTTAGTACGATCTATTTGACTACAGATAGAATTTCTATTTTGTGCTAACAGCTCAATTAGTATGGCTTGGATTTCATTTTGATGTATATCAGATTTTCTATTTCAGTTAAATTCTGTATTTCTATTAGGCTTGCGAGGTTTAGATTTATTTTGACCTTTGCGCCAGTCACGACTCCATTTTCCGGGTCGTGACATATTGATTTTAACAAATTAAATTAATATCAAATGAGTTGACAAACGTCAACATATTAATCTTTTATATTAAATTTATTTGATTTTGAATTTTAATTCATTAAATTAATAGGTATAATTTTTATTAAATTAGTAATATTTTTAAATTTTTAACATTAAATACATAATAATATCAACCTTACCTTACTTTTTTCTATTACTTATTTATGTGTATTATAATTACAACACATATATATTATATTAAGCAAAACCATGGGTTACAATTTTAGATTTACTAACAAGATGTTTAACAATAAAAAAATATTGTTTTTTTGAGATATAAATATGTTGATAAGTTAAAGAATCAAATTCTTTACAACAATAAAAATATTTGTAAAATTAAATTAACTATATTTTTGAAATATTTATATGTAATTATTTTTTTAATAGTGAATTAAGTTATTTAACAATATAGAGTGGTATTTTTCTTTATTTTTTGAAACTGTTAAAATAAGTAAATATTTAAAATAGTTTAAAATACTTTACTATTTATTTGATGAAGAAACAACTATATGTTTGGATAAAATATTTATTGAAAAGAAATTATAAAATTAAAGGAAATCAATTACATTTTCAGAGTCTTGGCATTTGATTTGACTTATCTTACTACTAGTATTATCCTAAAATATATATTATAATAAAATAGTGCAAGATTTCAATCTTACTTATTGAACACTTGGGAATCATCCCACCTATTCATCATGCCAAACAGATCCCAAAGCCGTGAAACAATCAATTATCTTCTACAACTATAAAATCAAAAATATTATTTGCCTATTAAAAAAAATTGTCAGTGTATGGACTAAACAAAAATAAAAGCATAGGCTTATAATTGGATGACTTTCCCATCTCAGGAAAATAAAGGCTAATTTTCTTGAACTTATACAAAAAAGGCTTGGGCTTCTGTAATATCATATATATCAAAATTAAACCAAACAACGCCAGTGCATAATATATTAGCCCATGTGCACCCCCCTCCCCCCCCCCCCCCCCACCAAAAAAAAAGGGCCTACTAATAATATATTATCTACCTTTTCCTGCCCTAAAATTCTACCTTTTTAAAATAATATATTATCTATAAAGATACATTTGGGTTGGAAAATTAAAAAAATGATTCATTAAGTCGGGTAAAAAAAATTGGTTTTCCCACTATTATATTTGATTAATGATGAGAGAAAATATTTTTTTTTTAGTTCAAAAGATAAGAAAAAAAAATAAAACTATCGAAGGAAACTAAGTCCAACCAAGTCATATATGGAGAAATCACAATAATTTTACTAAATTATATTTTTGTTTTAATTTTCTTCATATAAAAGGGTAATTCTTTTATCATCAATTTTATAAACATAATAACCTTATTATTTCATATCATATTTTTTGTTTTTTTTAATCAAAGTACTCTTATCACAATGTATTTTAAAAATATTATTTCGTGTTTCTGTAAAAATATTTTTTTTATTTAAGTACTATATAAGACTTATCGGTGTAATTATTTTTAAAAAGTTCAATTTTTTGATCAACTTCTCAAATGTAATAATTAATCAAGCACGGATATTGATTGGAAGTTTCGGATTACATCATACCCACTTGAATTTGGCATCAATCTACAAAGCCCTTTATCTAAAGGCTGTCATTCGCTTCATTGTTTTTGAAAGATGCTTTCTTGTTTTTCGAAACATACATACTTTTTCCAATGTCAAAATTGTTTTATATATTATTGTCGTGTTCATTTCAAGGTTGCCAACATGTAGTATGATTGTGTGGGACAACACAGCCTTGGCATTTTCAAGTCTATTGAAATCCAACTGTCGCATTCAATCAAACTTGCAAAAATTAAAGAGCACCTTCCTTTTTGTTTCATCAACGGTTTTAGATCCATATTTATTTTTGTTTTTTCATTTTTTCTAATCATGAAAAATATGTTCGACATATGGGAGCCTCATGGCTTGAAGCAAACGGAATTTACCTTGCAATTGGAAGTAATACTAACATTTTATATTCAGATATTTCTAAAAATTGATTTGATAATTTTAAAAAAATTGAATAATTCAAAATAAATAACTAATTAAAATAAAAATATAAATAATATTTTTAAATGAAAATATCTCTCATTATATAAATGAGAATGTCGTTTTCGGATCATCCTACACAAACATCAAACCTTTGTTAGAAAGTGTTTTTTTTTGGTGGTTTGGAGTCATTGATTAATAATTTTCCCTTGAACGAGGAAACCGGAATAATAGTTTTGAAGTTTTAACTTGTAATTAATAAACTACCAAATTATTTTTGCTTCATTAAACTATAATTATTTAAGAATAAATCATTTAACACCGTTAAATAAAATAAAAATAACAGACAAAAATTATAATTGTTTATAATAAACAAGGATTGATGCCTAAGAAAGCAATTGCGTTAGTAAATCATGGGATTGAGTTGCCAAGTCGACTTTATAATATACAAAAAACCAAAGGCCAATGCAATTTAGTGACTTTCCAAGTTTAGTGACAAGTGGCGACAGAGCGGCAACGTGCACGGATGACAAAGTGGTAGAGGATGTCTTTAAATAGAGATGTGAAGCGGGAGAGAAATATGAAAAGTGAACGTGGCACAAGGAAGAGGAGGTCTTTGAATAGACAAAAATTACTGACACACTTATATCGGTAATTCCCTTGTATTCAGAGCCTTGGCTACCCTGTCTCTTCAATGTCCAACACAAAATTTGAATTATCAACACACTTTTGAGTGCCTTGGCTAATGTGCGTTCTCCATTTCCAAGACAATATTTGAATTACCAATGCACTTGCATCGGTAACGCATTGGAAAGCCATTCCTCGACTACTATGCCTCTTCATAGTTCAGAGTTTTACCGTCGCAAGTTTGTGTCGATAAGAGCCACATTACTAACGAAAAGTTACATCGATAATATCATTGTTAGATTACCGACACAATGTTGCGTTAGTAATATTACCGATGCATGTTGTGTCAATAATATTACCAATGCATGTTTGCATCGGTTATGTACATTTTTTAATTCATTTGCATAAAAATATATTTAAATATAAAAGTGTAAATAAATATATATAATAGATGTGTATAATATAATATGTATATATGTGTGTATGCACCTATATATATATATATATAATATGAGAAGAGATCAATTGACACCGATATAAGTGTAAAAAACTTACATCAAATCTTATATCGTTGATTTGGTCAAAATCAATAGATAAGATTAATTACAAATTAGTTATTGGACAATAGCTGTAATTAATCTCATCCGTTGATTTTGACCAAATCAACGGTGTAAGATTTGATGTAAGTTTTTTATATTTACATTGGTGTCAATTGACCCTATTTAATAATACATACTTTTAATACATATATATTTACTTATGTATATATATAGTATCTCATATATATATATATATAATATACGTATAATATATATGTCTATAGGTATGGATGTACACATACATATATGTGCACCTATGTATGCATATATATATACAATATATACATATATATATTATATAACATATACTTTTAATATCTGTTATATATAGCACATACTTTTATATCATGGATATATATATGATATACATACATATATATATAATATACATATAACATATATATGTGTAGGAATGTATCTACACATACGTATATATGCATGTATGTTTACATATATATATATATATATATGTACACACACATTATATGTGCATATATACATAAGATATACAAATAGAATATATATATATATATATTACATCTAACATTTATCTATATATCAGTATGTATATACATATACATATACATGTATATACAATCAATTAGTGTAATTGACAAAAAATAAGAATTCTGGGAGTCTATGAGCTTAATTGCATAGATGAAAATCATACAAGAACTGGTGAACTGAAATCAAATTGAACCATGTTAATTAAACCGTGAACTAGAATCATAAGTGAACTGTGAACTATGAACCAGAATCATGAATCGAAATTGTGAGTGAACCATGAACCGAAATTATGTATAAACCGTAAAAATGAGTTTTCAAAATTGGTCAATAAATTGATTTGTTGAAATAGATGTATAACTATTGAGATCATACTGACATCAGCGTGATATCTAACTTCAGGATACTGATTAGAAAATTAGTTAATAGAAAGATTGTATCTACATGGTATGCGCAAACGAAAAAATGTTTATGTTTTTACCTTCACCTATTTTTAGATCTTCCCAGTTTTATTACTAGATATATATAGTGAAGTGTAGATACTCTCATCTTAATAAAAATTAAGTCAATAGTGGTAAATTAAAAGCCGTTTAATTGACTAGAGTAATTAATTATAATTTATTACGTGTATATTAAATTGTAATGAGTTGTGAGCCCACAACTAACTAATTAATAAACTTAAGAGGTCACACACAAAAGCAAATAATTCTATATCATTTGGTGAGAGATTATATATATGTTAGATAATATTAATTAATTAATTTTTGTCTTAAATTGATTAATTAAATGATTTATCATTTAATTAAGTTATAATGAAGAATTAATAGATTTATTAATTAAATTATTTAATTAATTAGTCTTACCATGAAGATGCGTGTATCGAATTAACATAGAGGTCCTAATTGGTTAGGAGTTTATTTGAGGAGATAACAAATAATTTAATTATTTATACAAATTTATATTTTGAGAAATATTATTTGATTTTGGAAATCAAATAATATATACTATATTTGAAATAGGGGAATAGAAATCATTATCGTTGTTGGACTTTTAGGAGAGTTGAGAACTTTCTCTATGAAACCCTAGATCAAAAAGAGTTTGATAGAAATCCTTCCTATAGAGTGAGAGAAAGTTTTGAGTTACTAGCATACCTCCAAACCCTAGTGAATGTTTGTCGTGTTGATTACCTCTAAAATAAACATGTTTGGGTATCTTGTGAATCATTTCTAGTGTGCAAGTTTTAGTGGTTGTAGTTGTGAATTCAGATTTGTCAATCTTTACTTTAGTCGAAAGTGCAAAAAGCATATTATTTTTATTTTTGGATTAATTTATGTATAATTGATCTTGGGTATTCTTGGGCTGTTATTTTTACATAATATAATAGAAAAATTTTAAAACTTTTGCTGTGCGAACATTCCTTAGATTATGCGAATCTAACATGACTAACAACCCTAATTGCTGGGTTTGAGTCTTCACGGCTCATCCTCATCTTGAATGTGGCCAAGATTTGCAAACTTATGCAAGCACTTTATCTCTTTGCCAAACCTATCTATTTGTTGATTGAGTCTAGCCAATTTTGGAGCTTATCAACCCTTGGCCTGGCTTATTTGCTCCACAATCCTTATCTCTATGGGCCGATTTTATTTTATGCCCAGATTTCATGCACCATTATCAACTCCATTGCATCTGTTTCAACTTTTAAGTGTTAACTTCATCTGAAGTTGTCTAGTTGCAATTCGCTCCGCTGGCCCTCCGAACCTCCTCATTGCTTCCCTAGATATCGCCAATTGTGTCAATGGCGGGATCAAGCTTTCAATTGTTGTCTCCTCTTCCAGTTTGAAATTCACCCATAGGACCCCTGATTGGCCTCACTAGACTTCATCCCTAGCTTCCCTTCTTCTCCAGTGTCATCTTGCTTTAGCAGTGTACTGGTAAGCATCAGCCAATGTCTTTGGTGTTCTTTCCTTCCTCGTTAGTGCCCAAAAATTCTAGTGATCTTTGGTTTAGCAAGTGGCTCAAACCCTTGACCTAACACTCATTTGGATGCTTAGAACCGTTGCGCTCACCTCATTCATAAGAAACTTAGTTAGGGTGTAACACCAATTAAACTTTATTAGCGTAAATAGGTTTGTGTAAAAGCCCAAACCTATCATTACAATAAATGATAATACTTTATTCTACAGTGCAACTGCCACCTCAACTTACAGGAAGCTAAACTAGACTCGTACCTAACGTAAAGTAGCATAGAGTTCCTCTAACAATTCAATAGGACCTATCTATACAATTGGGGTCATCCCTAAAATTTACATACAGGCAATTCTTATGTTCCTTGAAAGGGTAGAACTTCCGAAAAGGATTGACATGGTGATTGGTATAGCTGCCAAGAGGTCGATTAATAGCCAAGACCTCTCGACCAATAACCTTGTAGTGGGCCAAGTACTCCTAATGCACCATCACAGTTGTCTTGCTCAGAGTTATTGATGACAGGTCACCGGTCTCCATTCCCTGCCTAAACCTTGCCTGTCTCAAGTCAAATATGTCTGAGAAGGAAGGCTTGCTCCTACTGTTTGGCTCCCTATCAAGAACCACATAAATCCCAATGTAACTCTCCTAGGCATCTGCATCAGTGGGATCCAAGCAGAAGGTCCCCATCAAATAGAAGGACCAGATCTTTATCACATGACCATGACGCTCAGATGCTGCACTACCCAACGCAGGCAAATACTCGAACCAAACATCATCACCTAGAACCAGCCTGTCCTTAGGGCCACCAATATAATCATCAAATGTCCCAGAGTTCCTAAATATACTGTTGTATGCTTGAATGTACTGCAACCTAATAAATCTCTTTACTGGAACACGAAGGGTTGACGCGTTGAGCGACAGTCATCGACGAACAGGAAGAGTATACAGAGAACTGGGTATTTTGACCACTTTTTCCTCCTTGACAACAGAGGCCTTATCTCTGGTCCCACAAAAACAAACAAACAAAACCCAGCTAACAGCAATAACTATTTATACAATAGTCAAAATAAAAATTAATTTTTATTTTGAGGAGACGGAGATGATCAACTTTACCCCAACAGAAACTTAGCACATGTGAACGGGACGTGGGTACGGGAAAAATTCAAATTTCAAATATTGGTGGGGCCCATAACATTTTGGCAGGAAAAAACCCCAGTAGTTTTGCCAGCAAGTCTCCTTGACACACCCTTGACATCAGCTTGACACACATCATTGTGCATAGTTAAGGCATGGGCCCCAAGAAACCCTCCAAAAATGCGGAGCCCAAAAAGCGGCCCAAAAAAACACGCCTGCAGCGCTCAGGGGAAAATTCAAATTTTCAATCCAACAAGTGATCCTAGCCGTCTGTGCAGCACAATCTCCACTGTAAAGGTGGCGAGGGGCCCAGTAATATTATTATATACGCCCCTCCATGGAGAGGGACTATATATGTCCTTTCAAGTCCTTTCAGGTATCTAGGACTTTTGTGAGAGCTCCCTCTACAGAAGGACCTAGAATTTACCAAAATGCCACTAGCTTTTCGGTGATAAATAAACAACCCCTTATTCATAGAGTACAAATTCAGAGGAGGAAGAAGAAGATTCCCAGTAATGGAACAAGATCAAGAGTTCAACGCCAATGACTTCAAGACCAGAACTATTCAGGACGAGCACAATCAGAATCCCAGAAATTCCATCTCACTATTCCGTTCACCGGAACAGTGAGGAAATTCATCGACCAATCTATAATAATTGATCGATGCATCATCATCTACAAACCCCAATATCCAATAAACTCTGCCAACAATGTTTGTATACTGATATACAACAATAGAATACTAGGGTCTGACTAGAAACAGGTCGAATTCGGATTTTCGGTGATCTGTCCGGTAGAACTAACTTACTTTGGAACATCCTTCGCTTAAGTGAAGGAATAGTGTTGTCCTCGGATTGCCACATCTCACTCGAGCAGACCAACCTCAGTCCCACAACTTACTACTACAAGATCAAGGCATACATGAAATTTGCAATGAGCAAATTTCCTGACAACACTATAGTTAGGTACCCAAAGATAAAGATACTGTCTGACAAATTTAGGGAAGACATGGTTGATGTCTACACTGCGGACCATCTAATCCACAACCTACCTTCTACAGATCGCTTCCGGCAAACTATCTGATAGAAACCCTAACATCCTGATTGCCGATCCTAGAATAGTAGCCTCTGAGATGTGCCACAGGAACTCCATATCTAATCCACAACCCCCTTCAATGGAGGACATAAAATTAGCAGCAACAAGTCAAACAAAGCCAAACGAGACACCTCAAAACACAGTCATGAGTTCGGACTAGATGAGCAAGCTCATTAGTTCCGTCCTTAACGTTATCAAGTCTCAAAGTCCTGTGCCAGTCATTTACTAGCCCAAATGTTGATAGTTGTAATAGAAATCCTTTATTAATAATATTAGACTCTTTTTAAGTCTGTAAATGGGCAAATTAATTGAAATGGAACCGCTGCGCTCACCTCATTCATAAGAAACTTAGTTAGGGTGCAACACCAATTAAACTTTATTAGCGTAAATGCGTTTGTGTAAAAGCCCAAACCTATCATTACAATAAATGATAATACTTTATTCTGCTCTGCAACTGCCACCTCAACTTACAGGAAGCTACACTAGACTCGTACACAATGTAAAGTAGCATAGAGTTCCTCTAACAATTCAATAGGACCCATCTATACAACTGGGGTCATCCCTAGAATTTACATACAAGCGATTCTTACGTCCCTTGAAAGTGTAGAACTTCCGAAAAGGATTGACGTGGTGATTGGTACAGCTGCCAAGATGTCGATTGATAGCCAAGACCTCTCGACCAATAACCTTGTAGCGGGCCAAGTACTCCTGATGCACCATCACAGTTGTCTTGCTCAAAGTTATTGATGACAGGCCATCAGTCTCCAGTCCCTGCCCAAACCTTGCCTGTCTCAAGTCAGATATGTCTGGAAGGAAGGCTTGCTCCTACTATTTGGCTCCCTATCAAGAACCACATAAATCCCAATGTAACCCTCCTGGGCATCTGCATCAATGGGATCCAAGCAGAAGGTCCCCATCAAATAGAAGGACCAGATCTTTACCGCATGACCATGATGCTCATACGCCACATTACCTAATACAAGCAGACGTGCTTAGACCAAACATCATCACCTGGAACCACCCCGTCCTAAGGGCCACCAATATAATCATCAAAAATCCCAGAGTTCCTAAATATATCATCGTATGCTCAACTGTATTGCACCCTAGTAAATCTCTATACGCTTTGCGGCTGTACTTCTTGACCACGTGCCTTTTTTTCCATTGCAGGTCATGATAGGCATCTTGAAGGAATATTTGTCGTCATAGGAATGTTAAAGGAATATTTGAAAGGCAAGTTGGACGTGATATTTGATGTCAAGCGCGCAGGGGACTGTCTGATTAGAGGGGAAGTTACTTTGTGGGTTCAAATTTGCCACATTGTTGGAGGTGAGGTTGTCATCGTTAAAAAGGTGTAGTAGGTTTGGTCTAAAAGAAGTGGGAGTTGGTCCAAGTTTGAACTGTCTCGCTGTTGTCATGTCCTCCAGACGTTGCAGAGGCTTTCGCTTGGAGATGGAAGTTGTAGGTAGCCGTTACGATATTTGGACAATGTTAGGCGTCATCAGTTCCAAAGTGTTGGATTTGGGCATAGTTGCCCTTGTTACGTGGATCAACATTTTGCAGCAGGAGTTGGACTTACTATTTTCGGGCTTGCTAGAGTTCATGCATAGTATGAACACAGAAAGTAAGGGTGAGAGTGGATAGTGGATTAGCCAAGGTTCTACTATTAATGTACAGATTGCAGATGGTGCTTCGTCTGCAAGATTGATGTAATAAATTTGAGATTAATATATATAATAATTTATGTTATGGAAATTTGGACAGAGTTGAAATGATGAAAACAGTGTTAATTGTTTGAAGAATATTTGCTATACACTTTCGTCTAATAGAGAGGGAATAAGGTGTTAGTAAAACTAATTAATAAAATTTATTAATTCACGAAGGTTTACATAAGACGTGATTACTGATTTGAAATCATACAATACATTGTTTATTGTGGTACAATACGTTTCAACAGAAATTATTCCTAGGTCATTCAGTTGCAGGGAACGCCCTCTCATGTATTATAGGACTGATCCATATACGCCATGTAAAGAAGAAACTCTTCACCCATAGCTTTCTGCAACATTTGCTGTTTAGGAGGACGCATTAAAAATCATAGAGGACAATGACCCTTGATCATTCATCATGTAATATGAGAAGATCTCCTGCAACCTGAACCTAATCTTCAAGAAGCCACCGGAACAGTACACACCGTCTTTCCCAAATTTTGTCAAAGTGCCAGACCCGCTAATACATTAGGCAAACACTAACATCACAGAGGCCCAACATAGACCGCAGCAGCCCATAAGTCTAATTTTGGAGGGCCCATCCAGAATAGGAAAAACTTGCCAGGCCAGATCACTTGGGCCTCACAAGTATTATAATGGCCATATTGACCTCCATCATCATGACGATGATGCAATGTATAATGTAATAGATGATGTCAATCCAGCGTACTTGAAACACTAGAAAAAGTTTATTGGCGCACAAAGAAGCTGGTACTCCAATTTAAAATACAGCAAGCCCAGAAAAATAAAAGGTGGGATACCATCAATAATAATCTGCAATCTAGGAGTGAACTCCTCTTACAAGCGCTTTTTACAAAAGGCAGAAAATAAAGATCTCCTGGATTGGACGGAAAAGAATGCGGTCTTCTTTTCCCTTGAAGAAAAACTTTTCTCATATAAGAACAGTACTGGGGCTGAAGCAATTACCCATTAAAAAGAGAAGGCCATCAATTTTAAATAAAGCCCATTGCGTGGACCTCATTTTTAAGCAATTTAGTCTAGACAACAAATATGAACCCTGAGTGGATCAGATTCCAAGCCTTCTACAAGAGAGCGGCATGGATTTGGTCCATACCAAATCTAATACATTGCAAACTGCTCATCCAACTTAGTCAAAATTGCATAGAAGTGCAATTTCTCTTGAACAGCAGATGTTGCAGAAAGCGACGGGTGAAGAGTTTTTTCTTTACATGGCATATATGAATCAATCCCAGAGTACATGAGAGGGCGTTTCCTGCAACTAGATGACCTAGAAATAATTTCTGTTGAAACGTATTGTACCACAATAAACAATGCATTATGTGATTACAAATCAGTTATCACGTCTTATGTAAACCTTTGTGAATTAATAATTTTATTGATTAGTTTTACTAACACCTTATTTTCTCTTTATTAGACGAAAGTGTATGGCAAATATTCTTCAAACAAATAACATTGTTTTCATCATTTCAACTCTATCCAAATTTCCAAAACATAAATTATTATTTATATTAATCTCAAATTTATTATATCAATCTTGCAGATGAAGCACCGTCTACACTCTGTACATCAACAGTAGAACCTTGGCTAATCCACTATCCACTCTCACCCTCACTCTCTGTGTTCATACTATGCGTGAACTCTATTAGGCCCAAAAACAACAGGTCCAACTCCTACTGCAAATCGTTGATCTACGTAATAAGGGCAACTGGGCCCAAATCCAACGCCTTGGAACTGATAAAGGCTAACAGCGTCTGAATATCGTAACGACCGCCTACAACTTCCATCTCTAAGTGAAAGTCTCCACAACGTCTAGAGGACATGATAACAGTGAGACAGTTCAAACTTGGACTAACTCCCACTTCTTTTGGACCAAACCTACTGCACCTTTTTAATGACAGTGACCTTACCTCCAACAACGCGGCAAATTTGAACCCACAAAGATAGCTTCTCCTCTAATCAGAAAGTCGCGTAAGGGACTGTTGAAACATTAGACATCCTCATCAAATTGGGAACAATTACTGATTCATTTACCCAAAGCTGCACACATTGCATACTAGCTTTTGGCCAACTCACTCTTGGATAAATCAATCTTGCTCATGTGAAGTTTGGTCTTCGATGATGAAACCTACTTTGAAGTCCATAAAAATGGCAAACCATGTTCTTCTAGAATATATAATGGTAACTCAAATCTATCCATAATTTGTCATTCCTAAGACAAGCCTTTTTGCCAATGATACTGATGAGTTATCACTACTAACATCTTTCCCCAATATAGGGTGTCCCTTCGTTTGAGATTCATGGGCATTTCTCAAAGCTACTCCTTGGCAAGCCTTAATGGCTCTTCCACCCTCTACAATCTATACATGTTAGCTTGTCCATTGTTGCAAAAGTGACCAATCTCCACTTGTCCCACCACTATGAAAAACTACATCCTCTTTTGGGATGATTCCTAAACATCCCATGCAAGCAATCTAACTCCACCTGAGTCAAGGCCATAGTCTACTGTCTCATTTGGACCATGACTTCTCGTGTTTAGAATAGTACTCTACTAATCTACATAGATGCTATCTTCCCTGAGAACCCTATTCGAAGTAAGCTAGCCTCCTTGGATTTGATCATTTCCTCTCACCATAATCCCTTCCCTAGGTGCACCACTTGCCAAAGGAAACGTGAACTCCTTTTTGCGAAGCTCACACCATGTGGTCCTCCAATGCCACAAAACACATTGCTATGTCACCAACGAGTATATGTAACCTTCTTGCTTCTACCACCAATACGTATTGAAGCCCACTAGTCTTGGTCCTTCTTAATGCTACAAGATAAATGTTCTCTTCTGCCACTGATCCTACCTTCTACGTTGTGACTACTAATAACTTCTCAACTTGCTTTGGCTCATTTAGATACACTCCTGGTACGAATAAAGCGCAAGCTTGATCTTGATGAGCATTGCCCAAGTGAGGCCACACTATAGCCTTGGTCACCATCGAGAACTCATTTCTCAAGACTATATCACAATCGCCAAAGGGGACAGTCATCAACTCACATTGTTCATGCCAATTCCCAACTTGTACCTTTGTATTTGTTACTCTCTTGATCAACTTAACTCCTAAATTCACAGCTTTAACCCTGTTGAAATTCGTGTGAGACTCAATCCCAGATTCAAAATCTCCCTTCTTGGATGAAGTTGTGTGTTGCACCTGAAGCCATGTCTATGTCTCTTCACCCTAGATTGCAGTGACTGTAAAGGATTCACATGAGGTAAACTAGCGTCCTTGCCCTCTTCATCCAATTCAGTCACTATTGTTGTGATCCTACCGTGTTTCAAATAAGCTTGCATGCGATAATCACCTTTACAAACATAACAACATTTATTTTCTTTGTTTACAACAAGTAGAGTTTTGGATTTATCTTTCACTGTAGAAATCTTTTTCTCGTTTTTCTACTTATCGCCTTTCCCTAATTTTCCCTTACTTGGCCTCGAAAGCTCGTTACTCCTTACAATCTCCCTAACCTCCTTGAAGTCCATAATATGACCAGTAGCGACAAGTGTGTTTTGAAGGTCTTTGACTTCTACATGCTTCATTCTGCCTAAGCCCAATGTTGAAGTCCCTGGCATCGCTAACTTGGAGTATGATAGAGTTGAGCTCCTTTACTTACTCATGCATAGGGCCCTTGTGTTTCAATTTCTGCAATGACTTCTTTGCCAATCAACTAGTGTTGCAGGAAAGGAATTGCTCCTTAAGCTCTTTATCAACTCATCCTATGTGCTAGTCTTTGGTCTCTTGGTGGCATCATCTTGTGCCATCTTTAACTATCATCATAACTTTGCATCTCCAATCAAGTATATGGTGTTAACAAAAATCTTCTCAACATCTAAGACCTTCGCAACCACAAAGTAGTTTTCCTTGTCTCACAAAAATTTTTATGGCTCCTTGGCATTCAAAGAGCCCTCAAAGGCTTTTGGTTCTAGCACTTTAAGCTTTTTAGTGCCTTTGGTTGATCCTTTTAAATTGTTCCTGACAACTTTTCTTACCATGATCAATTTTGCTTCCACCACTTCTATCAAGTCGACTAGATCCTTATGAATGGCCCAAGCCTTCTCTTTTATGGATGTCGTTAAGGTCTCAATTGTAGCAAGAAGACCAGTTATTTCATTCACTATCTGTCATAATCCCCCAATCATGTAAAGAAAGTTCTCCACAGTCTTTTAAAGCCCTCTGACCACATCTTGTATGCATTCAATGACAAGGTATAAAGTGACATCATTCCCTTGAGAAGGTTGGCCCAGTAATGTCTCCATCCACAAGACCTTCTCTTTAAGAGCCAAGAATCCATCATTGGAGATTGTGAACGATTGGTTAGCCATATCTTTCAACTCCCAAGCTCACCTAAAACTCTAATACCAAGTCTATCATAGGTTTGTGAAAGCCCAATGCTTTTTTTCTTTTAAATTAAACCTATGACCAACCTATTTTTTCTAGAAATAGTAAGCCTCACTTTGGTTTTTCTATTCCTCACCAAAACATCTCATTTTAGCTTCATCTACACCCTTGCACATGCTCCCACAAGCTTAACAGATTCCTTGTAGTTCTATCCCACAAGCCACATGCTCACGTGCTTAACAACACCTTCACACACCTATACACACCTTGTTACTTCAAAATGCTTTGCTCGTGCTCTTTCTCTTTCCACATTTACCCAATGACAAAGACAAAAATTGCCTATATCTTCCCTAGTGGAACATCCACTAGAACTCAACTAGAACAGAGGTTAGAATGTTCCGCTATCCAGACCATCGAGATTAATAGAACAAACATCCATGGACTAGCACCCTTCACACATGAGCACCAAAGGATAAGGAATCAAGAACAGATAGAGAGAACACCACCCAGCTTACGAGAAGTCCATCCTTTTCCCAACCTTGTATTCACTTTAATTAGAGTATTACAACAAGGACATCTTTCTACTGTCTTCCTCACTCATCAACCTTTTAGCTCTAGGATTTGATAAATGAAGAACACTGAGTTGTAGTCCTACTTATAGCCTTCAAATAACCAAAATAGATCAGATCAAATCTACCTAATTTTCTAGCAACAATACTAGTCACTGGTTTGACTCATCATAGATTGTCCTCATCTTGAATTTAGCAGGATTTGCCATTTTGTGCAAGTGCTTTATCTCTTTGTTAAGCCTATCTATTTGTCAATTGAGCCTTCCCAATTTTGGAGCTTATCAACTTATTGCCTTGGCTTATCTGCTCCATAATCCTTCTCTTTCATCACACATGTAGATTTCATGTTCCATTTCACTCACATTTTTTTTCAAAATCTAAGCATCGACTCTTTAGTGATGTATGGTACAACGGAATAATTTTTGCTGGAATGGAATGGGAATGGGACTGGAAATAGGAATATAATGGAATGAATATTTGCACGAGTATATTTAGTACACATTAATAGAATAAAAATTCTTATTTCATTATTATATCTAGTATGCTAAAATGGAAGTAGGAAAGTAAATCAAAAAACTGTTCAAAAACAAAAAAAAAAATCTTTTATTTAAAAAATTTTAGAATTAGAAAGAATTTGGCTTCTAATGCAATAGAACATATTAAAAATTAAAAAACTTTTATATTCTAATATTAAATCTTTAAATTTTATTATATATATTATATTGCATTACATGACATATTTAGATATATAATATATATTATAATTTATTATAATACAATAATATATATAATATAAAATATAATATATAACATAATATATTAATATATAATATTATAAATACTTATAATTTGTCATTTTTTTAAAAAAGAGGATAATATAGTAATTGTGCAAGCAAATAATAGAATGGAATCTAAATTACCCCATTTGATGAAATCCTGTTTTTCTATAGAATGAGGATTCCCTTTCTGGAGTGTTTAACAAACATGATTTTTTAAGATTTTCATTCTCACTCCCTTTCTCATTCTATCAAAAAGATTATATTGTACTATACACCAACTTTATAAAAAAAAATTTGGGTGCAATCCATTACACGAACCCCCCTAACCCCACATTGTTGGCTTCCCCAGACACCTCTGGTTGCGTTGCTGGTAGGGGTGGAAATGGGTTGAGTTGAGCTGAGCTACCCTTAGCTCAATCTAGGCTCATTAACTCATAACTCGACTCATTTTTTAAGCGAGTCTATATTCTTGACTCAGGCTCGGCTTGGCTCGCACTAAGCTCACGAGCAGCTCAGCTTGGATTTTTAGCTCACATATTTCAAAATTTTTAAATAATTGATAATTTATATACCTCATTTAAGCAATATAAACAAACAATCTTTATCTATAATTTGAGTTAACATCAAAATAAAAAAACTTCATTTAATAGAAAGTTTCAAATTACCTTTGACACATGGAAAATATTATATTATAGTTACAATTTTTAATTAGCTTGTGTTTTATTGTTCTATTTGTTTTTTGATAACATTCTTGTACTATATTGCTTTTGTAAGAAAAATAAAAATCTTATTAAAGTAACGGTTTATCTTTTCCAAATTATTTATTTAACGAGGAATTATTTCAATTTTATCACTGCATAATTTTCTCTCAACATTAAAAAAATAAATTAAGGATAATTGACTTTTATATTCAACAATTTCAAAAATAAAAAATAATGTCTATTTTTTAAATTTTAAGAAACATAATTAATTTAATAATTAAAAAGAAAGAGCAATCTATTCATCATAAGTCAATTATGAGTAATTAGAATCTCAAGTGATATATATATATATATATATATATATCGAGTTAGCTCATGAACCAAATGAGTCGAACTTGTTTTAGCTCAAGCTTGACTCATATTTTATATGAGCTAAAAAGTTTAGCTCATGTATCGCTCATTTGATTCATGAGCTTAGCTCGTTAAACTAATTGTCAAACCAAATCATAAGTTACTCATGAGCTAACTCAACTCATTTTTAACCTTAGTTGCTGGCTCCAATCAAAACCTCAGGCATCATCCCCTTTTCCTAGCATGAAATCCACCCATCAGACCCTTGATTGGACTCATCGGACTTCATTGCCAACTTTCCCATCTTCCCTACGCCATCCTATGTTTGTAGTGGACTCATGAGGGTCGGCCTTCTCTCCTTCCTCGCCTTGATCTGGTACATATTTCCACTTCTTGTCCTTTTTAATGAATCATGAATCATCAATCTGCCACTGAAACAAAACTAACTCCCTTAAGCATGGAAACTCGTAGCTGCCCACTTTGACTCTAGTGTCTCATTTTCCTTGAAGTTGGGTTTAGTTGACGCTAGGTGCTTCCCCACTGGGGAAACAACCTCCTAACTTGACACCTATTGACTTTCTTTTTCTTTTTCTTTTTTTTAATAAAATTTGTTCATCCAATGAAAACTAGAAACTTGACTTTTGACTTCTTACCTTTTTCTTTCTCTCACATATTGCAGCAACAAAAGGTGATGGTAGAAAATCACAAAAACTAGCTTTATATCTATACCCATTCCTCTCTATCATTTAGCAACTAAAAATTATTCTAAAAATGTCAAAAAAATAGCTTCTTCCTTTCTTCTTGTCTCTCTCGCTCTCTGACATTTCCTTTGCCTCTTCCTATCTCTCTCTCTCTGGCATTTCCTTTTCCGCCAATCATGCCCTCCACACAACTCCCCACCATTAGACATCTTGAAGAAGAAGTCCTTGAATAACATGTAGGGTTTGTCAACAGAATCTGAGATCTGGCTAGAGAGTTGAACTCCATCAGCTGGTATTTCTCTTTTGAACAACCCCATCTAGGTAAATAAATAAATGAATAAATAAATATATTGTATATATCATTGTTATGTATAGAGGATAGACTCAGGGGATTTTCCCCATTTTTGGAAAAAATCATCTTCTTTTTGCCTTTCTTTTTTCTTAGTATTTTTTGATAATAAGGGATAAAGTATAAAATGTGGAGATATTAATGGATAAAACTTCTTCATTTTTCTTTTATCAATAAATAATATTTAGCTTGCTTACATGAAAATGAAAAAATAAAAGGAAGTGGACCATTGAAGTATGTTTTTATTATTATATAATTGGATGTTTGTTGCACATTTCATTTTAGCATTTCTAGTTAAAAGCTCCTCTCCAATGAATTGGGTAATCTAGTTTTAGCTAATATGGTATGATATTAGAAATAAGTATGCAGTACTGACATAAAATTATTCTAATCATTTGTTCTTGCCATAATTGACAAATCCTTAAAATCAAGTCAACACTCACAAAATGGAGCAAAGTTTAGATATGCCACATGAAGCCTATAAGTTCCTAAGTATGTAATTGCTATAATTAGATCTCAGTTATATTAAGAATGCCAAATGAATATTGATATAATGAATTTCTTTTTTTTTCTTAGACCTAAATTATGTGAACAGAAATGGAAAATCAAGTAAAAGTAATGATGAGCTCATACCTATGTAGAAGGTAGAATCATTAAATTTAACTATAGAAGAATTGGAAAGGAGACTTGCACCTAGTGAAATTATAGAAAATGAACACACTGCATATTCTTTGTATTGTGAATATGGGTGCATAAAAGGCTTCATTGTAAGAAAGGGAAAATATTTGTGGAACAGAAAACATGACTTTGAAATAGGAAAATTGTTTTTATGATCTCATAAAGATTTTGAGGATGAGAAGCGTTCTAGTAAAAAAATACCAGAGTACCAAAAAAGTAGTTAGATGTGGTTGTAATGCAAAATTAAAAATATCTCGGACCGAAGGAGAACCACGGAGGATAGTTACATTCAACATAGAATATAATAATCAATTATATACCCTTGATTAAGCACATTTATTGTGGTCAGCTCAAAAATTGATTGATGAGTAGAAAATATTATTTAATACAATGGTGCAATTTGGAATACCTATAAATAAAGCCTTTGATTTCATGAAAATTTTAGCAAAGTGGGAAGAGCATTTAGGCTTTACTTGGTGGGAAGCATATGATTATGTTTATCGTGAGAGAAGAAAATCAAGAATTGATGATGGGGGTACTATTGGATTAGTCCAACATTTTAGAAATAAGGCAAATAACGAGAATAATTTTTATTGGAATATGGAAGTAGAAGATGATATCACATTGATGAATATATACTTTAGAGACTCACAATGTCTAATTGATTATGAGTGCTTTAGGGATGTGTTGACATTTGACACCACGTACCAAACAGATAAGTATGAATTGGTATGTGCTCCTTTCGTGGGTATAAATCATTATAAGGATAATGTTTTTGTCACACCCTATCCTCTCTAACCTTAAGAGGCGCGATAGCGGGGCAATAACCAACACACCATTGGGTAAAATCTGACAACATGCCGCTACTGGAACCCTTCTGATCTGGCCTTAGGGGTCCTGTGTCTGAGTAGCTGCTTATAAAAACAATCTCACCATATACATATATAACTTGCATTATCTCGTCCAACACATGACTTGTACATAATCCATCCTATCAACATTTTATGGCAAACACCCAATAATCCTCTATCAAACATGCTATGCTCAAAAATCATCACCTAATACTTAACAAGCTGTAAATCATCCATAAGATCTCAAAACATCATAAATTTGTTTACAATTATCCAAAATATAAAATAATCTCTCAACATATACAACCCATGTCTATAAGATACAATCAAAATAACTTTTAAAGTATGCCCCAACCTAGTGGTAAACAGTGAACAAAAATACATGAAATTCAGACACCAAGGTCCTAACAAACCATCTCGGCAGTTGCAGGGGAGAAAAATTAGTAGGGTGAGATGAACGTCCCCGTGAATGGCATAAAACTAATCCTAGTGAAAATAGTCAAATTTTGCTATTATTACATTCATAAAATTTCAATCTAATAGAGTTCCATAGCAAGATGTATAACAATAAACAGAAATGTAGAAATTATGTTTTTCTCATGATGCCAAGTCTTTGTACATGGGAGAGAGCATAAACATAAATCATATAGGCATCATAGAGAATTATTAAAAGTTATAAAGAGTATAGAATATCATCATAGTGCATATTCATATGCGTGGTCTGGTCGGATGTGCACAACCGAAAATAGTGTGTCTGAGGGCAGTGAAAGTATAATTCAAAATCTAGGCTCTCACTAGGGCAAAACATAAACATGTCGAGCGTTGTTACACTGTGTAGCCTTTTCCGAGAGTTGCCACAACTCCCTCGGCCAAATGACACAATCTGTGGCCTCTAATCCCCTTCTCTAGGGGAAATAGTCATATAAATATCATGTCATGTAAGTAAAACTGCCGTCTGCCCTACATGACTGCTTGACATCATAGTCTAGGTGCCAAAGTACCAAAATATAGTAAACTCATAAAAGATCATGAAATTCATATGTATACATTAGAACTCAGAACATAACTAGACTGTTTTCCATTTTAAATATCAATATACATGTAGTTTTGAACATAAGTAACAATTGTTTATATAACATATTTGGAAAAAATAACTAGGATTAGATAGATGCCACTCACTTGGTGTAAGAAGTCTAGGGACATAGTATTGAAGTTATGGGTTTATGGCCTGGCTTAACTCAGTTTTCTTCCCCTATAAATAGGATACATATTTGTGTAAGATTAACACTTTAAATACAAAGTGTAAATACATACCTATGCCCTAGATTACATGAATACAAGCCCTTATTCTCTCTCTCAACTTTTGGGTTTAAGCCAAACATGTCCTTAATCTTTCTCAACCTTTGGGTTCAACCCAAACATGCCCTTAATATTTCTCAACCTTTGGTTTCAAACCAAACATGCCATTAATCTCTCTCTACTTTATTAACCACAAATACAAGATTAAGATCCACCAAAAATCTATCATAAGCATAGATTTATCCCAACATAGCAAAATCTAAAGTTATTTTAGCTAAAATCATCAAAATCATGCATTTTCTTCTTATGGGTAAGGTTCATCCGCCCTGCCCTCTCTACAACATGTGAACCCACACGAAAAGAAGATTTTAAACCGATTAAAAGTTATAGAATAGAGAGGAGAAGCTAAACATGTGAAAATATTGAAGAAAATCCAAATAGGGTTTGAGATTTAGCCATTTTCATATATTTTTCTCCATTTTCTTTGTTTTCCTCTTCCTTTCTGTTTCTCTCTCTAAAACCAGCGAAAATGAACCTTTAGAAGGCTCTAGAAAGGCTCTCCAAATGTTTAAATAAATGGGTCATTCATCTCAAATGACTATCTTGCCCCTCATTAATTTATCTTCATTTTTAATTCTAATGAATTTTTGGATGAATTTTGGGTACCCTAGGATATCTCCCAAATCTTTATTTTATAGTTTTTAAGAGTTCAAGAGGGTTTAGGGTTCTTGGAGAGATTAAAATCTCAAAATTTAAGAAAAATCGCTAAAAATCTCGAACCTGCGCTACGGTGCGGTCTAGTGCGCTGTAGCAGACCAATTCTAGTGGCTACCACGCTATAGTAATTTTTTTTTTTTATATTTACAAAAACACACTTTCTCCCAAAACTTCTAATATACTTTCCTCATTCCTAAAACCTCAAAATTCCCTCTAAATATATTTAAAACCCAAGTAAAAGTGGTTATGAAAATTTTAAAGAAATGGGTTTGGGATGTTACAGTTTTGTTTGGGTTTGCTCTCTGGTTAGATGAAACTCGAAGTTCTTTCCAATGGCTATTTCATACGTTTCTTGAGCCCATGGGTGATAAACAACCTCAAGTGATTTTCACTAATCCGTGTCAAGCAATGATGAATGCAATACATATAGTTTTTTCCTTCTGCATATAATAGATTGTGCTAATGGCACATCAACCAAAATGTTCCATGACATTTTGGAAGTTTAAATCAAAATTCAACATTTAAACACATGTGGATAAAGTGCATGAGTTATTTTGAATCTAAAGAAGAATTTGAAGAGAAATGGCAACAAATGGTGTAGAATTATGGTATTGGTGAGCAAAATTGGTTCAATATGATGTATAATTGTGCAACAAATGGGCTATTGCCTTTAGTAATCAAATATTTAATGCTAGGCTTATGGTGACTTCTAGAAGTGAAGGCACCAACAATGCATTGAAAAAGTAAATTAGAAATAGCACTTCCACCATATATGTAGGTTCTTTATTGAGACATTTTAAAGTGATGTGATATGGTGCAAGGTGCAAGCTTGAGGATTAGAATTGTGGATTACAACAGTGACACATTATAAATAAAGTGCACCTATCATAAATTTGAGACTTGGGTATATGTGCAAACATATTTTGAGGGTATTTACCCAAGTAAATCAACATCGTACGCCTGAGAGGTACATTAAAAAGCGATGGATTATGAGTGCAAAACATGGTATGTGTGATAATTCAAGTGGGAACATGGGTGAAAGAAGTGGCAGGACCTATGTATCTGACATGGCTTTTGTCAGTCATATAACAAAATCTATGCATAATCTTGCCATCCAAGGAAAAGCTGCCGTGGCAGCTAGAGACATCTTGACAAAGTCCTTAGAAAGTGCAAGGGAGAAAATGAACGCTTTGTTTTTTAGCATGAATTTGAATGATGGTGATGCATGTGATGACTTGTCTATTAGCAAAACTTGTAATCAGGATATTGAAATTCTTGGACGTGATCCTCCTATTGTTAAGTTAAGGGGGATCACCAATATCCACAAACGTCATTGGGATGATAAAAAAAGTAAAAGATCATGAGGAAAGGTTGAAAATTCGAGTAAGTTTAAGAATTTGTATTCTACTCAATTTTTTAATATATTGAAACATATGATATCTAATTTATTTTCTTGATATATTTTACTCAACTTTTTTAGGAAAGGCAACAAAAGGAGCAAAATGAAAAGGGCAAAATTCCCATACTATTGATGAGGTGCGCCCTTCCAAAGAAATAAATCAACCATTCAATTCTTTCCAAGATGGGTGGCAGACCTCTCAACTTGCTATAAATTAACCTCAACTCTCTTACCCAATGCCAAATGCACCTCAATTGTAGTAAGCAAAGCTTCAAGATTATCTATGGCACCATTAACCATCAATTATGTGACTCATGACATTGGTAGCCATTTCAATAATACAAGAGACTAAGAATTTAGGTTTAGTTTTCTTCAATATTACTTTGAATTATTTTGTCAAGTAGAGTTTTGATCCTTGTTTGATTATGTAGATGGTCATGGTATGGGAAGATGGTTATATTTCTAGTACCTCAAAATTGTTCCAACTCAAGATGTGCAGGACCTTGATCATGCTTGTATTGGTTTTGCTTGCTATTTGGTTTTGCTTTTGTTCGGATGGTGCTATGAAGTTAAGCCTTCGACATTCTAATTAGAATTGTTATCAATTTGGGTAACTCTATTTGTAATTTTGATTATGGGAGAAGGCATTTATATAAGGCTATATACTAGATCAGAACCCAACTGTTGGAAATATATTAGATCAATCCAAAGAAAAAAGGACGCTTTATTTTTTATTTTGAGATTATCTAAGTAACTACTTTTTTTATTTCCATTCTTATTTTTTTTCCAAAATAAAAGGCACCATTGGAGCATTGAAGGAGGAAGTTCAAAAGCTTGAGAAAGAAAAGTTATCTAACTTAGACCATTAGACTATCACTGCAATTTACCCAGCTTAGCATGAATAAGCTAAGTACACGTAATTATTTAGGATGGTTGGTCAAATGGCTTTCAATTGATGTATGAAGAAATTAATTTATTATGATATAAAATGTTGGTTTCAACTTTTGTTTGAATTTCTATGTCAATAAGTTGAGGTTTTAATTAAGTTTATCAAACTCTAATTTTATTAAAAATTACATATTTTTTTAAAATCAAATACCCAAAAGTTCCTTCAAACACGTCATTATTATCATTATTTAATCAATCCAAACTAGCTGACAATGAACCAAAATTCTCTTTACATGTCAAAAGCAACTATTTTGATTCAAACTATTGACTAGTCCATTCTCGTTCTCAATAAGTGGGGACAGACTTGAAACCAAGCAATTTAGTTTCTATGTATTTTCAGGCTTATGACTTTGGTTTATAGTGTAGCTCTTCTGTTAATTTTTTATATAATAGAAAAAATTATAGAGCTTCTCCATTTTTAATGGTAACAATGACATATTAGCCAATAAAAATAACTAATTTGCATTTTGCAGCTCAAAAATAAGGAGTTTTAGCACTTTGCATTCCAAAATTTTAAATTTGGTACTTTTCACCCCAAAACTAGAGGTTTTTGGCACTTTATACCTCAAAATTTTAAATTTAGTCCCAAAACCTTCCAAAATTACAAAAAGTGCACCATATATTTAACTGCTCCAAAGCAACTATTTTGATTCAAACAATTGACTAGTCCATTCTCGTTCTCAATAAGTTGGGACAGACTTAAAACCAAGCAATTTAATTTCTATGTATTTTCAGGCTTATGACTTTGGTTTTGTAGTGTAGCTCTTCTATTAATTTTTTATATAATAGAAAAAATTATGGAGCTTCTCCATTTTTTAATGGTAACAATGACATATTAGCCTATAAAAATAACTAATTTGCATTTTGCAACCCAAAAATAAGGAGTTTTGGTACTTTGCACTCCAAAATTTTAAATTTGGTACTTTTCATCCCAAAACTAAAGGTTTTTGGCACTTTACATCTCAAAATTTTAAATTTAGTCCCAAAACCTCCCAAAATTACAAAAAGTGCACCATATATTTAATTGCTTAATAAAACTAAGAGTAAATTTAGAATTTCATATAAATGAAGAGTAAAAAGATTATAAATAACTTGAACTCTTCACTTTTTGTTATTTCCACTATATTTAGTAAACTTTTATTCAATTTATATACATATTAATGGCATATAAAAGACTAAAAATTTTGATACGATTCAAAATTTTAAAATTTTAAAACTAAAATAAAGTTTTGATAAAAAATATAAAAAAATTTTGAAGTGTCTATTTTAGTTCTTAATTTAAAAACTAAAAATCTTAATCTGTTACAAATTAAGAATTAATAATTATTTATGTATAAAAATATCTAGACTAAAAATCTTAATTTTTTATAAATTAAGAACTAATAATTATTTCTATATAAAATATCTAGACAAATTAAGAACTAAAATAACCATTTCAAATATTTTTTTATTTTTTTTTAATCAAAACTCTATTTTTGGTTTTAAAATTTTGAATATGTAAAAAATTTATGATCCATGTGTATTTGAAAAAGTTAGCTTACTTAGTTTAAATTCTAAACGGAAACATTAATTTTGAAATAACTATTATAATTCTTAATTTATCTAGTATTTTATACAAAAGTAATTATTAATTTTTAATTTTTAAATCAAGAACTAAAAAAGTCACTTCAAATATTTTTTTATATTTTTTATCAAAACTTTATTTTGAGTTTCAAAATTTTAATATTATGAACAGTACCAACTTTTTTAATATTTTACATGCCGTTAATGTGTATGTAAATGAAATAAAAATTTATTAAATAGAGTAAAAATAACAAAAAAATAAATGGTTCAACTCTTTTATGATCTTTTTACTTTTTATTTAAATGAAATTCTAAATTTTTCCTTAATTTTAGTAAGCAATTAAAGATATGGTGCACCTTTTGTAATTTTAGGAGGTTCTAGGACCAAATTTAAAATTTTGATATAAAAAGTGTCAAAAATCCCAATTTTTAGAGTACAAAGTGCTAGAATCTTTTATTTTGAAGGTGCAAAATGCAAATCAATCCTATAAAAATAAACCATTTATAGTCATTTATTATTATTATTATTATTATTATTATTATGTCTAAGTTTAGAAAACATAAAGTGAAAAATAGAAATAATTTTCATTATTTTATTATTATTATTGATTTTCAAATAATCCAAAACCTCACAAAGTGAAAACAGAATTGAAAATTTTCATTTTGCGGCAGCGAACCACTAGTCATGATAACGCTTTATAGTTTTTATCGTAGTAGATTCGAGCCTCCCGATTCTAATCTAAATGTACAACACATGAAGCCTCTGCCTCTTTTGTCAGAGTAGTTGCTTTAGTTCCAATCTCACTCGCCATTGTTGCTAGGGGCCAGAGAGAGGCACAGAGAGAGAGAGGGGAGCGTGTTAAGATGCCACCATAGTCGGAGAGAGGTAGAGATTTCTTCCTGCAGCAGCTTGATTCCTTTACTAACTTTCGCTTCCTTTTTAAGCTGCAGCTTTTCTTTCTCAAGCCTTTGAACTTTCTCCTTCAATGCTCCAATGGTGCCTCTTATACCTATTAACTGCCGAAGACAATGATGCATACGATGGATTAAAAAACCAGGAGATAGTCAAAGCTCATAAGATGAAGTTCAGGCTGCGAGGAAACACACACGATTTAGATGAGAAAATCAAAACCCAATATTTACCATTCATCTGGCAATAAAAGATGTTATCGCAGAGTTCACTGTCTTTGTCCACGGCATCTGTATGTCGGAAAGTACAATGGGTTCTCTGCTTCGGAGAGAAATGGAAAGGGATTAGTTTTAGAACGAAAGAGCAAGAGGCTGAGAGGGGGAAGAGCTGGTTTTCAAATTTCAAAACCAGCTTCATGTTGCTGCGGCTGTAGTGCATGAGAGAAAGCAAAAGGCCAAAAGTCAAATGCCACGTTTCTAATTGCCATTGGATGAAGAAATTTAAAAAAAAGAAGGTTAATAAGTGTCAAGTTAGGAGAGGGCTTCCCCAGCAAGGAAGCACCCACGTGTCAACTAAACCTCTCTACTTCCCCGTGTAAAAAATCTAGATTCTATTGTCTTTTTAGTAATAATTTTTAAAAATAAATTAGAAATAAAATAATTTTAAATTATTCATGTTGTAATAATTTTCGTCAAATACTAAAGGAATCTTTCACTTTGTTTCTTTATTTTTATCAAAATTCAATTATCGAGATTAAAAAAAATACAGCTAGCTTATTTGGATTTATATAATGTTTTATTTTTTTTTTCCTTTTTCTCAACTTTCTTAATTCTGATACGGTGGGGAGTTTCACCACTTAAAAGGATCTTATTTTAAGAAATAAATTTCTTTATTTCACTTTTATTATTGGAAAAAAAAATTTTTAAAATAATTTCTAAATTATTTTTTAAAATTCAACTTTTTTGTTTCAAATCATTTTAAAAATATTTTATAAAGATGAACTTAAGAAATGAACTAACTAAAAAAATTAAATAATTTAACTAAATAATCCATTAACTCTTGACAATTATTCTTAATTTTATATTAATACAAATTGCTACTTTATAATTATTATATTTCACTTTCATACTAAGCACCAGAAGTGTTTCATTTACTTTCCATGGACAGTTGTTCTCAATAAATGGCCTAAAATGTAAGCACATTTTAGAAAAACAATAGGCATCCAACTTTTGTCTCATAATTTTGTCTCTGATAGCCGAAGACTTAATCATTTGTTAATTTAAAATTGTGCCTCTCTATTTAATAAAATAACTAAATTTAATTGAAATTAGTAGTTATTTTAATTACTCTTTTCCTGTCAGAGAAGTCCAGGACATGCCTCTCTGCACTTCTCTTGCCACTTCTTCTCTCCAAAGGGATGCCCACCCCTCTCATAAAGGGTGAGTCCCACTGTGAATGTGAGCCCACTGTCACGAAGTAACACTAAAAATTAAGCAGAGTAACTAAAATTTTGTTTTGTCATTCTCTAATTGACACGTGTAAGTTATTTTACTATATTAGTGTAAGTTATATTTTCTAATTTTATATTTTACTTTTTAAATATTTATAAAAGAGTATTTTAATATTAATTTTCTTTTATTTTTAAATTCTTCATTAGCTTTATTATTTTTGAATTTATTTGAACCATATTTTTAAATTTTTAATTAATTCATATAAGTCTTTCAATTCATGTAGAGTAGCTGAAACTTTTTTTTTTTTTGCTGATGGGAGAAAAATATTTTTTTATATGTTAATTAAAATTTGAGAGGGCTTTACGTCGACATGATCCGTCAGTGAACAACGCACGAGCTTTTAGTTTTGATTGCCCAGGCATCGAGGTAATTTGTGGTTTTTATTATTTTCATATTTTTATATTCATATAAAAACATTTTAAAATTATATTAAAATATTTATTTAAATAAATTTGTACTGCACATGTATTATATTCAAATTACGTCATCCGTGAAAATAAAATACATAACACCTGTCCTTTTCAGCAGGGACCACATGGGGGCACCGGGGCGGCCGCAACTTTTTGAAATTTTTTGCCCGTTCGGTCTTACTTACACACAAGAATTTTAATATATTTAACTTTTATGTGTTTATGTGGACACGTGTAAAATTTGAATTGGCCACGTAATTGCAAAATCAAATTTGAAACCCAACTCTTATTGAGTAGTGAGTCCGCCGAGCGGTGTTGACTGATGGTTCGAAGAAAGGGCCCGGCGTTGTTGACGGGGAGGGTGGAATTTGTCTTTTGATTTTTCAGAGAGCATTACTATCATTAGATGTGCGGTACTTTGAGCTCAACATCTACAACTTTGCCCATCTAAGTCAGTCCCATGCTGGTAGAGGTAGCAAGTTTGGCCGTCGAAGAGCTGAGTAAAGTATTTGGAAGGGATTGTTTAGTACGTTGGAAGCTAAAATAGGGTATTAATGGGTTGGATTTTAATTCGAATTTGATCTAAATCTGATCCAAATTTTAGATTGTTTAACTGATTAAAATGTCCGATAGATTAAATCTGATTTTAAATATCCGTAATCTGAAATAAGTGGACCAGATATGAAATTAAGTAATCCGATTCGTTAAAACTCCGAATCTGAATATTTTAATAATAATTTTTATTTAATTAATAATTATATATATTAATAAATACTTTTATATATAATATAATATATATGACATTATAATTAATAATGCACTAATTTGTATTTGTGAGATTTTTATTTAATAGAATAATGTATATTTTTTCTAAACTATTCTATAATATTCTTCTACTTTTTTTTAATTTTAGTTTTTCTAGTAGGTATTATTTTTAATCATTAATTTCTTTTTAAATTTTATGAAGCACTTGAATAAATTGATTATAAAATTTTCTAAGTTCTAACTATAATACAAATAAAACTTGATAATTTTATAAAACATTGGAATTCTATCATCACTTTTGTAATATATTACATAACAAAAGTTCTTCTTTATCATTCATAAATAACAATTTATTTTTGAATTTTATTTATATTTTAATAAAAAAAAAATAATTAAACATAAATCTTACATGAATTTTTATCATTCATATATAATAATTTATTTGATTTTACAAATCTTTTACTTATTGATTATTTGATTTTAATTATTATTAATAGTTATTCGGATCGGTTTTTTTTCGGATTTCGGATTTTTATCGGATTCGAATTCGGTAATAACAAGTAGAAATCCTATAGGATTTTGGGTCGGATTTGGATATATATATTGATAATCGGATTCAGATTCGGATCAGCCTAATTTGATCCGAATTCGACCTGTTTATATACCTAAGCCAAAAGTTTATAAAAGCTTTAAAATCTCAAGTTTTAAAATTTGGAAAGTGAAAATTTGAGCTAAACGTGTTAAAACTTTAATTTTTTTAAGAAAAGGTAAAATCTTTTAATATTAAAAAATTTTGATACCAAACAACCCCTAGTATTAAACCCAAAAATTAATTTTGTTGTTGAGCTTTTTAGGTGGACTAGAAAGTTTAAGAAGTTTTGCCGGCAAGGAAAGTAAATATAAATAATTAAATTTACATTTTTTTAAATTCAGATAATTTATCTGACCTCTTTATTTTATTAAAGAGGGAAAAAATAAAAGGAATCCCAATAAATTAAATTAGTGAATTTTTAGATAACAAGTATTTACAACTATAAAATTTCTTTTTCAAAAAAGTTGAGCCTTCCTAACATCCAAATTTTTGTGGAAAGATACCCAAATGTCTTATGCCTTAGGCTAAGGAAAGACTATTGACTTAGCTTATTATAGTTAATATTCTCATTCATTACTCAGAACGATCACCTTAGAAGATTTTGGTTCCTCCTTTCATTTCTTTCTTCTCTTTCCTCTGTGGTTGATGATTCGATTGACACCTTAGAAGTTAATATTATGCTATAATTTGCTTTCAAATTTTCTACGGAAAAAAATAAAAATAGAAGAATTTTCTATTTTATTGAATCAAAAAGAAAAAATTGATTGGTTTCCTTTATTGATTTTAGAGCCATATACTACATAAATTATTCCCATTGCAAAAAAGTATCATATTATATGCATTATTGTTTAATGGTGTGTCCTAATAAATATCAATTCTTTAATTTTTATTAGGGTTGTCAATGGGTTGAATTTTAATCCAAATCCGATCTGAATTTTAGGCTGTTAACTGATTAAAATATCCGATTGATTCAATCCGATTATAAATATCTATAATCCGAAATAAGTGAACTGGATATGAAATTAAGCAATTCGATCTATTAAAAATTCGAATCCGAATATTTTAATAATAATTTTTATTTATTAATAATTATATATATTAATAAATATTTTTATATATAATGTAATATATATGACATTATAATTAATAATACATTAATTTGTATTTGTGAAACATTTTATTTAATAGAATAATATATATTTTTTCTAAATTATTCTATAATATTTTTTTACTTTCCCTAATTTTAATTTTTCTAATAAGTATTATATTTAATAATTAATTATTTTTGAAATTTTATGAAATACTTGAATAAATTGATTATAAAATTTTCTAAGTTCTAACTATAATACAATAAAACTTGATAATTTTATAAAATATTAGAATTTTATCATTACTTTTGTAATATATTATATAATAAAAATTTTTCTTAATCATTCATAAATAAAAATTTATTTTTGAATTTTATTTATATTTTAATAAAAGTAAAATAAGTAAATATAAATCTTACATGAATTTTATCATTCATAAATAATAATTTATTTAATTTACATATTTTTTACTTATTGGTTATTTGATTTTAATTATTATTAATAGTTATTTGGATTGGATTTTTTATTCGGATTTCAGATTTTTATCGGATTCGGTAATAACAAGTAGAAATCCTATAAGATTTCGTGTTGGATTCGGATATATATATTGATAATCGGATTCAAATTCAGATTCAGATCATCCCGATTTGATCTGAATCCGACCTGTTTACATACCTAATTTTTGTGTAACATAATGTAATGTATATTATAAAATATATATATATAAATTAATTATCAAAATTTTAATATATAAGTTTAAAAAAGAGAAAATATTAATCAAAGAAAAAAAGTTAAAGATTTTAAAACTCTTTATTCACATCTAAAATACAATATTTATGTCTCCATCATCACTCCTAAGTATGTCTTCATTAAGATTTTCATTTACATGATTCCTCATATTTTTTCTATCTTCCATAACTTGACTTCTTTTACCTTACTCTATAAACAAATTTCACAATTCATCAACTGATCCTTACAGCAAGAAAAAAAGAATTATTATTTTATTATTAATAAAGAATTGTTATTTTATTATTAATGACTGATTTATGTCGGGATGGATAAAAAATAATTATTAAATACAAAATAATATACTAATATATTAAATAAAATGTTTAAAAATATTAAATATATTTGTTGGTAGAACACTGCAAGAAGATCCACCAGGTGGAGGCTGTTGCAACGTTCCACATTATATATTATTAATTTATTTATTATAGGGAGAGAGAATCACCATGCAAAGACCACTCACTTTCAATTCATTCTATTGCAATTGATTATTATATTCAAATACAACCATAAGAATAAGTAATGTGAGAGCCACGCGTGGACTCGCATTCAATTGATTGTATTCAAGTAAAACAGCGAGAATACATTCAAGTAAAACTGCCAGAAGAAGTGATGAGAGAGAGTGAGATACAGAGAGAGAGAGAGTACGAACAGTGAAGTACGTAGTTACCCGCAAGATGAAGCAAAGCAACCCAGACTCCGGCAGCAACTCGATCAGATCAAAGCAAGAACCAAAGAGAGACGTGGCAAAGAGAGCATCACCGCCTTACCATGCTCGCGCGGATTTCACCACTCTGCGTTATGGCGTTTGTTCGCCTCTCTGTTTTGAGGTTTGATTTCTTTCTTTAAAAATATATTTCCGCAGCACGTTATTAACATGTATACAGGTACGATACAAAACAAAACTCCCATACCCAATACCATATATTACAACAAAGCGATACATCTCCCGTTAGTCATGGAATGCCAATATTTACCCAACATATCATATATCGTACGATAAGTATTAGAGCAACGTGAATCATTGAATTGACGCTCAATATAAGCTTAGGTGGGGACCGAACTCACACGGACCTGTCCCATATACAGAAAGGGCAGAAAAACTTAATTTCTTCTGTGACGCCCACAATTTCAATCACCAACAGCAGTATGAGGAAGACCCCCCAAAACAAAACGGCGAAGCCTGAAAAATGGGTCTTCAAGCTTCTTCTATTTCTCTCTGTCGGATCCTGCATCTCCGTTGACACGATAACCCCGTCCCGACCTTTAAAAGACGGAGAGCTTCTAATCTCAGACGGCAAAAACTTTGTTCTCGGTTTCTTCAGTCCCGGAAAATCGAGTCTTCGATATGTGGGAATATGGTACTACAAGGTCTCAGAGCAGACCGTCGTGTGGGTCGCAAATAGAGACAGACCCATCAACGGGTCCGTCGGAGTTTTATTAATCGGAGAAGACGGGAACCTCGCCATCCACGAGAGCAACCAGAGCATCCCCCTCTGGCGGACCAGCGTTTCCGCCATCGCAGGAACAACCAGCTCCGCCGCTCGGCTCCTGGATTCCGGAAACTTGATATTGTTCAGTGGAGAGAAAGGAACTGCTATAGCGTGGCAGAGTTTTGATCATCCCACGGATACTTTATTGCCTGGAATGAAGTTTGGGCTGGACCGTAGGACCGGTCTGAACCGAATTTTGACGTCTTGGAAATCCGAAGACGACCCGGCTACAGTTGAATACTCGCTCAGGGTTGAGCCGGTCGGGTCGACCCAACATGTTCTGTATAGGGGATCCACCCGTTGTGGCGGTCCCCGCCGTGGATTGCTTTTGGCAATTCCGATTCGAATTACGACTTCAGAATCAATGTCACCACTGTTGACAACGATAGGGAAGTTATTGCAGAATATAGCTTGATTAATTCTTCAACTGTGTCTAGAATATTCGTGGATATGTCCGGCCACGAAGCAATGTTCACATGGGTCGGGGCAAGAGTGAATGGGTCAGGCTTTTTAGAAATCCAGGTGCGGCATGTGATGAGTATGGGCATTGTGGGGCCAATGGCCTTTGTCTCCCGGATAATGGCCATAACTTCGAATGCTCATGCCTTCCTGGATACGAACCCAAATCAGCGGCGGGGTGGTACGAGCGGGATGTTTCAGGCGGCTGTGTGAAGAAAAGAGTTGGGTTGTCCATGTGCCGAACAGGGAAGGGTTCTTGAAAGTTTCAAGCGCGAAGATTCCGGATTCGTCCGTGGGCCGGGTTCAAACGGGCTTGAGCTTGGCAGTGTGTGAGAGGGAGTGTTTGGGCAACTGTTCTTGCAGGGCTTACGCTGTCGGAAATGGAGGCAAGTGCATCATGTGGTATGGGAACTTAATGGATGTAATCAAGTATCAAGATTTGGGCCTAGACTTTTACGTACGAGTTGATGCAATTGAAGTAGGTAGGGCGGATTTAATTTATTAAATTAATTTACACTTTGCAATTAAGAAGAAGAACAAAATCAATTGAAGTTGAATTAAATTTGATCATAAAGTTTGAAATTGAAGTTTTCTCGCGAGTCTTTTACCAAATTAATTAGTAACCTTTTAAATTGTTTTTGTTTTCAATTCACTTAATCAAATTGCCCTTTCTTTTTTTGATTTTTTCCCAGCTCAACAAGCAGAAAGAAAGACGCAGAGTTCTCGTGGAAAGAAGGTGGGCATACTGGTGGTGTCTGTTGTTGCAATCTCGCTTTCAATTGTCTCTATAGTGGTCTGGTTAGTAATTAAGAGAAGAAAAGGTATGAAAATTGTTAATTCCTTTTTTTTCCACTTTCATCCCTAGTTTTTTGTTTTTTATTCCATCCATAGCTATTGAACTTCAATATGTTTTGTATATGAAAGTTGTTCCAAAAAATAAGAACGACTTACTAGATTATCATTTTCAATAGCCCATGTTTAACATTTTCTTTTTGTAAGTTTTACTTGCATAATTTGGATAATTGGTCGACCATTCATAATTATTGCATCATTAATTTATAAATTATAATTCATTTTATATACAGAAGTGGGATCAAATCTACTGCAAGCTAGTGAAGAAGAACACTACCTTGAATTGCCCATTTTTGACTTGGCAACCATTGTACGAGCTACTAACAACTTTTCTGGAGAAAATAAAATTGGAGAAGGTGGTTTTGGATCGGTTTACAAGGTAAATTTCTTTCACTGTAGGTTGATATCATTCTTTGATTTTAATTTTTCTAAGAAAAAGAACAGGAAATAGAAAAATGTTTCCTATTTTATTCAATCAAAAATAAATTTAGGAAACAGATTGTGCAAGGGAATTTACTTTCAACTTTGATTGTTTTCCTTTATTAATTTTAGACCCATACACAATATAAATTCTTCATCTTGCAAAAAGGATTAATTAGATTGTGTTTGGTTTGGGAATATTTTCTATTTTCGTTTCTTGTTCTGATTTTTCTAAAAATGATTTTTACTTTCATATTGTCAAAATTTGGGAAACATGTTTGGTTTAGTTTACTATTTCTTTTTTTAAAATGAAAATAATGAAAACACAATTGTTTTACCCATTTTTAATATGCAACATCTCATTTTTTTAATATTTATCATGATGTATTTCTGCAGGGCTACTTATCAATTGAAAGAGAGATAGCTGTGAAAAGACTATCAATCAACTCTAGACAAGGTGTTGATGAATTTAAAAATGAAGTAATTTTGATAGCCAAACTTCAACATCGCAATTTAGTCCGACTTTTAGGATGTTGCATCCATCGAGAAGAAAGAATGTTGGTTTACGAGTACATGCCCAATGGAAGCTTGGATTCATTTATATTTGGTTTGTTCTTCTCATATATTTTGTTACACAAGCTCATATAAACTTGTACATAAAGAAATTTTTGTTAATATAAATTTGTTTCACAACAAAATATGACTAAAATTTTTAGAAATACTTATGGTCATTTTGTTTGTCTCAGGTGTGGAGAACAAGAAACATAAATTGCTCACATGGAGAAGACGTTTAGATATTATTTTAGGAATTGCTCGAGGACTTCTTTACCTTCACCAAGATTCACGATTGAGAGTTATCCATAGGGATCTCAAGCCGAGTAATATCTTATTGGACTCTGAGATGAATCCTAAAATTTCAGATTTTGGCCTTGCTAAAGTTGTTGGAGGAGATCAATCACCAACTATAACAAGAAGGGTAGTTGGAACTTAGTATGTAGCCAAAAATCCTTTTTATTTTTCACCGTCAGAGATTTAGTTAAATAATACTTACAAATGAAAATTATCTTAAATAATATTTATCTTGACTCTTCTTTCATCTTTTCCAACATAAAATGGATCATAAAATTTGCATGAATTTGTAATTTTACGTTATGTATGTTAACTTGTTTGTTTTTTGATTTAACTAATTATAATTTTTTTGCAATTTTGATCAGTGGCTACATGTCGCCAGAGTACGTAATTGATGGTGTATTTTTGACAAAATTGGACGTGTTTAGCTTTGGAGTAATAATTTTAGGGATATTGACAGGACAAAGGAATAGGATGTTTCGACATCCTGAACATGATCTTAATCTTCTTGGTCATGTAAGTTTGAGCTATGAAATTTTAAACTTTTTTATTATCTATTCCTCTCTTATTTATTTTTTTATCTCTATTTTTAATTTTCATTTCTATACAAAATAAGTGAAAAATGTGTTTATTAAAGGATATTGTTCATTTTTTTTCAAAGTTAAAAATACTAGTAGTTGGTGGTGTCCTTGTTTTCTTATATGGTATCAATCACTTGCAACTGTCAAATTGTTATCATTAACAACATCTTCCACTCTCTATAATCTTAAATGTTAGCACATGTATTATTATATATAATTTTCAAAAACATAAGAATAAACATAATCATCACAATATAAAAAAAAATCTAGTTTCATTTACAAAGAAAATTTGTTGAAGCATTTCAAAATTGGCCTAGCAATTATGGTAAACAAGGCATATTGAGGTTTTTTCCATGCATCTAATATTATTATGAGATACTTGTAATTTACAATCATATTTCTCTTCTCTAGCAACAACATTTTTAGAAAATGACCTATTTTTTCCCTTTTCTTCTTCTACTAAATCAATCCTTTGCTTTTATAACTTTTTCATTTTTTCCCACAATAGTTGATTTGTAATAAATGTTGCATTAACCCATGTTAGGCATGGAAACTTTGGGCTGAAGGGAACATCTTGGAGTTACTGGATCCACTTGTAGAGGGTTCGACACCAATGCTAGAATTATTAAGATGCATACAAGTTGGTCTCTTGTGTGTGCAAAAAAGCCCAGAAGATAGGCCAATCATGTCTACTATACTCTTGATGTTGACTACTGAGACTACAAAGTTGCCTCAACCCAAGCAACCAGGCTTTTACTCTGAGAGGAAGAATGATGAGAATGACTGTGACCAAATTAGTAAAAGAAATTTTAGCATTAATGAAATGACAACACAACTAGAGGCAAGATGAGGTGGCTTCCTACACATACTTAGGAGTTGTAACAAAATGTCCAACCAATTTTACGTTTATATATCTTCTAGATATACAAGATGTACGTCAAGGTGTGGAAAAAAGAGATTCAAAAATTAAGTATTAATAAAGAGTTTAAAACTTTGTTACATGACTATACTATAAAAATTGTTTTGTTTTTCAAATAAAGAAAGAAATAGTCCCACATGTTCCCATTAGCACAATAGGCCTTTTGTTTGCCTCTATTGAATTTTTCCAGTCAAATATTTTCTTTTTGTTTAATATATTGGATTTTTGTTATGTTTGGAATCTAATTCCTACTAGTAGCATCACGAGAGATTCACTGTTCAATCTTATTTATATAATTGTTATATGTTATAAATTAATTAATAGTTTAAAGAGTTGATAACTAGTGTAATAAGCAATATATGAGTATAACTGCAATGACCCAATTTTAATTTAATTGAGATTAGGGCTTAATTGGTTGAAATTAAAGTTTGAGGGTCAAATTAAAATTTCCAAGGGCGTGATTGTATAGAATCAAAGTTAGTGGGGTTGATTTGAAACTGGGTAGAAAAATTTGCCTACCAGTACCGACTCGCGATAACAACCCATAATGTGATGATGGGGAGTTGGTAGGCTGATTGAATCAAGCATTTAAGCTCCTTTTTGTTTGATGAACAAAAGCCCTCAAGTAATTTCGTGTTCGAGTGAAAAATGGAGAGGATTTTTGAGTTAGATAGACGACGAAGCACACGGACGGGCAAAGGGGAGATTTGGTGATTTTCTAGATTTTGGATGGATTTTAATCCGATTCAAGAGTTCGTTGTGGTTCGTCCAGTCCAGATTATTACTCTCTTGCTTTGTTTTGATCCAGGTACATAATTAGCCAAGTTTTTGTTGAAGTTTTTGATCTGGGTCGTGTTGCATACCTAGATGTGGCAGTCTGGTCTAGAAATGGGTGACGAAGAAGGACCCGGATGTAACCGAGTCTGTGTTGGGTTGACTCAGCCAGGTTAGGCCAACTAACTAGGTCAACTCAGTGAGGCGGGGTGTGGTTGGGCTAGGGATGAGCCCAAGTGTTTTAGGTCGGGGTTGGCCCAAGCTGGTGCGTGGGTTGGGTAGGCCTAGTTGGGTTGGCTCGAGCCGTTGGGTTTTAGGGTTGGGCCGGCGAGCCGGGCTGGGCCTGGCCAGTGGGTTAAATAAAAAAAAGGGGTTGACCATTGACTGAACTGGCCAATGTGTTTGACTAGTAGGTTCAGTGGCCAAATTGACTCAAATTTGAGAAGTTGAACCGGTTCTGGATTCAAGAAGAAAAGATCTATTGGACTAAGTTGATTTAGAGGTTTGGGGAGGTTCGGTTTGATCGAAAATTAAGTGTTTTTAGTTGAATCGACTTGGTTTAGGCTGGTTTAGGTGGCCGATTCAACCTTGTTTTGGGTGATTCTTGACCCATTCAAACTGCTTTCTAAGGTTTTTAGGCATTTTGAATCCGATTTTGAGAGTTTCGTGGCCAGTTCGGTTTGATTTGAGGTAGTTTTAAACCACTTTAGGTTGGTTCAAGGTTTTGGAGGTTGGTTCATTATTGTTTAAGGGTTTTTGAGTAAAATTGATGAGTGTTAGTGAGTTGTGTGAGTCCCAGGAAGGGTAGTGGTGCCTTGGGGCATGTGCAAGGGTGCCAAGATGAGATTTGAGCTCAATTTTGGACTGTCAAGCCCGTTTCTTATGTTGGTTTTGGCAATGGTGATGGTTTTGTGTGGTTTTGGTTGCAGATACATTGGTGGAGGCACACCTAGACTAGTGAGTTGGTTGAAGGTGATCGAGCCTTTCTTTTTGGTTCAACTTTTGTATTGTGAGTGATGATACCCTCCTATGTATGTATTTTTCATATTGTGTTCTCTGGCATGATGATTATTTGATTTTTGTAAATTGTATTTTTATTATTTGTTACACTTAGGATATGTGTTATGTGGTTTATGAATTATCAGTTAGTTATATTGATATGATGATATTAGTTTTTTAGATGGGAATTATATATGTATGTGTATATGTTTTGGATTAATATGTGAGGAGTCGTGTGATGCACTAAGATTGTGTTGCCTTGGTGGGCATGTTGCTTTGGTTGTGAGATGGAGGATGCCTCTCGACTAAGAGCGTGATATGGTTGCCCTGGTAAGGCATGATGTGCTGTTCTGCTGTGAGATGGAGGATACCTATCAACCGGGAGCGTGATTTGTGACTGTGTTGAGCCTGGTCATGAGACGAAGGATTCTTTCAATTGAGGCTGGAGTCTTAGTGATCGTTGTACTCCCACATATGTATGTTTTGATGATGATACTGGTCACTGTATTTATGTGTATGTATGGTTTTGCACTTGTGATGTGATGTATATCCCAACATACATAGCATAGGTATCATCTGTACTTATTGAGTTTCGTGACTCATATTTTATAAACATTATAGAATTGGTTGCCATTCTTGAGTAGCGTGCCAAAGTTGAGACAGTCGTCTGCAGATTTGATTGATGTACGAGCATATTCTTTTGCTTACCTTTTTGTACTCTAGTGCTCTTTTATTGCTTAGACAGGATTTTGGTCTTGTGTTTAAATAACATGAGATGTTTTTATATGTTTTGGTTTGGTTTTTGAGCATGGTGTGTTGTTGTGAGATTAACTAGGGTTGGGGACCTTAGTTTGGTCACAGGCCCAGGTTTGGGCCATGACAGAGTGGTATCAGAGCTGTTGATTTTTCTGAGAGTGAAAGGAGTAAGGTTCTTTAGTAATATTTTTATTATGAGGGTGAGAGCCCTGCTTTTATAGTGAAAGGATTGCTAAAGAGCTTTTAGGATGTGCATCATGTTAGTGTTTTGATTCCTCTGTGCCCGATTCCTTTGGTGCCGTTCTAATCCTCGTATTTTCTGTGTGTGAATGGACCCTCCGGTAAATGTGCTTATTACGATGGGTAACGTGCATACGATCTTTCAGAGGTAGTGGATTTTAGGGCGTTTGGAGATTTCGCAGGTAGATCAGTCTCTCCTCTATTTAGAGGGAGAGGACATGGTAAACGGTGTGGGAGGATAGCAAGACAGCTCGAGGGCCTACGGGGAGTCCGGATTTGACTGTTCCAACCAATATGTGTACCAAATTAATAGCGTTTATTTGGGAGTTATAGAGAACGGTAGCAGATCTCATTGGGATGGTGTTGGCGGGAGTAGACACTAGTGTCGATTACGGTATAGACCTCTAATAAAATGATTTGGGGCTAGGGAGTTGAGTTTGTTGGGACCGAATTTGGTTCAGGATGTGCGGGGGGGGGGGGGGGAAGGTTGCTTGATTAGAGACAGATTGTCTGTGACTTAGGGCGGACATGAGGTTTATGTGGATCACCGGTGTCGATCGTTAGAGTTGCTATAGGGGACTATGTTTTCTGAGAGTTTCGTCGATCAAGGGCATGGTCAGATTTAGCAGGAGGGGTAAGCTTAATCCTCGTTAGATTAGAACTTATCATATGAGGAGGAGCTAGTGACTATATTGGATCGACAGGTGGAGTAGCTCTAGTTAAAGGAGGTACCCTTAGTTAGAGTGCTGTGGAGGAACAAGATCTCGGAGAAAGCCACCTAGAAGTGAGGAGCCGATGCATAAGAGGTACGCGCACCTTTTTGGTGTGTGACTTATTCTTTTGTTTTAAAATTCGAGGACGAATTTTTTTTAATGAGGGGAGAATGTAATGACCCAATTTTAATTTAATTGGGACTAGGGGCTTAATTGGTTGAAATTAGGAATTGGTAGGCTGATTGAATTGAGCATTTATGCTCGTTTTTGTTTGACGAATGAAGCCCTCAAGCAATTTTGTGTTCGAGTGAAAATTGGAGAAGAATTTTGAGTTAGATGGACGACGGAGCACACGGATGGGCGAAGGGAGATTTGATGATTTTCTAGCTTTTGGATGGATTTTAATTCGATTAAAGAGTTCTTTGTGGTACGTTCGATTTGGATCGTTACTCATCATGGCTTTGTTTTGACCCAGGTACGTGATTGGCCAAGTTTTTGTTGAAGTTTTTGATCTAGGTCATGTTGCAGACCTGGATATGGCAGTTGGGTCTGGAACGGGTGAGCAAGAAGGACTTGGATGTATTCGGGTCTGTGTTGGGTTTACTTGGCGGGTCAGGTTGGCTTACTAGGTCGACTTAATGGAGCTAGGTGTGGTTAGGCTCGGGACGGGCCCAAGTGTCTTGGGTTAGGGTTAGCCCAAGCTAGTGCGTGGGCTGGGTCAAGCTATTGGGTTTCAGGGTTGGGCCAGGCTAGGCCTGCCAATAAGCTGTGGGCTGGTGGGTTAATAAAAAAAGGGTTAACCATTGACTGAACCGGCCAAGGTGTTTGACTAGTTGGTTTAGTAGTCAAATTGACTTAGATTTGAGAAGTTGAACTAGTTCTGGATTCAGGAAGAAAAGATCTATTAGACTAAGCTGGTTTGGGAGTTTGAGGAGGTTCGATTCGATCAAAAATTGAGTGTTTTTGGTTGAACCGGCCCGATTTAGGCCGGTTAAGAATTCATGTGACCGGTTCAGCCTTGTTTTGGATGATTCTTGACCGGTTCAGATCAATTTCTAAGATTTTTGGGTCTTCTGAATCCAATTTTGAGGGTTTCATGGCTGGTTCAATTTGATTTAAGGTAGTTTTAGGCCAATTTAGGCTAGTTCAAGGGTTTTAGAGGCTAGTTCATTATTGTTTGAGGGTTGTTGAGTAAAATTGATGAGTATTAGTGAGTTGTGTGAGTCTCGAGAATGGGTGTGGTGCTTGGTGGTGCGTGCTAGGGTGTCGAGATGGGATTTGAGCTCAGTTTTGGGCTGTCAATCCCATTTTTTGTGCTGGTTTTGGTGATGGTGATGTTTTTGTGTGGTTTTGGTTACAGATATGTCGGTGGAGGCGCACCTAGACTGGTGAATTGGGTGAGAGTGATCAGGACTTCCTTTTTGGTTCAGCTTCTGTACTGTGAGTGATGATACCCTTCCATGTATGTGTTTTTCGTATTGTATTTTCTAGCATGATGATTATGTGGTTTTGTAAACTGTATTTTTGTTATATGTTATACTTAGGTTATGTGTTATGTGGTTTGTGAACTGTCAATGAGTTATATTGATATGATAATACTGGTTTTTGAGATGTGAACTGTACATATATGTGTATCTATTTTGGATTGATATATGGAGAGTCATGTGATACACTAAGACCGTGTTACCCTGGTGGGCGTGTTGCTCCGATCGTGAGATAGGGGATATCTCTCACCAGAAGCTTGATATGGTTGCCTTGGTGGGCGTGATGTGTTGCTCCAGTTGTGAGATGGGGGATGCCTCTCAATTAGGAGTATGGTTTGTGACTATTTTGATCCTAATCGTGAGATAAATGATTCTTCCAATCGAGACTAGAGTCTTAGTGATTATTGTACTCCCACATATGTATGTTTTGATGATGATATTGCTTACAGTATAAATGTATATGTATGGTTTTTGACTTATGATGTGATGCATATCTTAACATGCATAATCTAAGTATCATCTATACTTATTGAGTTTTGTGACTCATATTTTATAAATATTCTAGATTTGATTGCTATTTTCAAGTAGCGTGCCAGAGTCGAGGCAATTATGTACAAATTTGCTTGATGTACAGGCATGTACTTTTGCTTACTTTTTGGTACTCTAGTGCTCATTTATTATTCAGATAGGATTCTGGTCTTGTGTTTAAATAGCATGAGGCATTTTTATATGTTTGGTTTGGTTTTTGAGCATGGTGTGTTGTGAGATTGACCAGAGTCAAGGACTTTAGTATTGCTCACGGGCCTGGGTTTGGGCCATGACAATAGCATAATATAAGTTTACACTATTTTTATCTATTAATCAACTGTCATACTCATTATGAATAATTGCTACATATTATTAACTATTATTTATGACGGTTTTGATGAAATTGAAGCAAAAATACTTATTTGATAAATTTTTTATAATTTAATTAGTAATAATATATAATTCTGGACAAGCAATACATATATATATATGTAACAAAGATCACCTTACAAGAAGTGGTGGATGGAATCTCCAATGATTTTCAACATTCATGCCATTTAAGTAAGGTTCCACTTTACTCTTGCGCTTCAACAATTAATTTGGAATATATCTTCGGCAACACCTTTAATCATTTTAATGTATACTCCAGCTTTACTTTGAAGCCTTTATACCAAGCCTAACACTGAGTGTCGAGTAGATAGACTTTATGTCTTAATTGTGAGAATAAGGCCGATTTTGGTTATGCTTACATATTATGCTTAAGCAACAAGATCCCCATCTTGCAAGAGTTAGATATATTTATTTCAATTGCATGAATTTGGGTAGGGGATCAAAAATTTTATTGTTAATCTATTTAGTCTGAACTCTTATTATTGTTGTGTTTAATTTCTGCCTTTGTGATATCTCCACCGTGAGACAGGAAAAGTCTAAAAACGATGGACATGACAAAACATGGAGATTTCTATACTATACAATTTACGAAAGAGGTCATTGTCAATTCTGTTTTGTGTCTGTACAAAGCAGTGACACGAACTAACAAATCAAGGTCACTCTCTGCAAAAAGCCCTGAGGCAGTAAAAGGCAACGTCCCTCGGGCAGATGCATTTTTGTAATTATTAATAAGTTTATCATAATACCCTCCATTTGATTCTAATTTTAAGTGCAGTGGGGATGATGATTTAAGGAATTGGGTGCGTGTGGACTAATACAGAGGGCCCTGTTTCAGATGATCCCGAGTTAACTCCCTAGAGAGAAGAGAGAGGGTTCTTACCATCTATGTTTTTTTGTCTTCTCTTTTTGAGCTCTTCTATTTTCAAATTTTGGTCTGTGATATGAAATGAAGCTTTAAATTCCTCCAAAGATGGGCTGCTCTTAGATTGGTGTGTTTGTGCATGTGCGTTCTAGAGAGAGAGAGAGAGAGAGAGAGAGAGAGAGAGAGACTGTGAAGTTGTTGGAAGAGGGAAGAGGGGTATGGCCAACAACAAGAAGGCCTTGTAATTGGTGTTAGGGAGTTGGGTGTGTGTGGACTGTTACCGGGGTTAGTATAGGGTCTCTGTTTTAAATGACCTCTGAGTTAACTCACTAGAGAGAAGGGAGAGGGGATAGTATAGGGATAGTATGGGGGTCTCTGTTTTAAATGACCTCTGACTTAACTCACTAGAGAGGAGGGAGAGGATTCTTACAAACCGTAGTAGACTAATTATTTGATATCTTTGAGAAGCTGTTGGAGGATGTACTTTATCAATAACACTAAATAATTTTAGGCAAGCATTGCATGTATATTTGTAATTTTTCAAGTAATTTGATGAAAAAACAAACAGTGATTGATGACACACAAACAGTGATTGATGACACAAGGATGAGAGCATCATGATAACAGTGCAAGCTAGACTACATATACCGTGACTTAGGCTATTTGATTTCTTTCACTTTTATTTTATTTTATTTTAAGCACGAATTAGTTTTATTTTTCTAGGATTTCAATTAAACCCAACATATAGTTTAGATGATTTAATTTTTATTTCTTTCTGATTATGAATAAGACTATTTGCCTGTTCAACTCTGTTCTCAATGCATCCAATTATTTAATCAACAAATTGAATAGATTTAAGAATTACATCCAATTATTTAATCAACAAATTGAATAGATTTAAGAATTAGATTAAGTCTCGACAAAAGTATATTCAATTTAACTCATAGATGAATAGCTTAAGTTTGATTTACTTGCATAGATGAATAAATTGATTCATGTATACGCTATATATATATATATATATATATCTTAGTTAGTCACAGTTGGAGTTTGTTTTTAATGAATCTAATTAAAATTGAATTTTAGAGAAGTACAATTAATTGATTTTAATTAATTGTATTTATATTATTTCAAAAGAAAAATATAAATAATCTAAAACTCCATGTTAACAAATTAGCTTATTTGCTAATTAGAAGAAATTAATTAAAAATCTAAATAAAGTGTTGAGAGAAATTGTATTCTTAGACTTCTATCTTTTAAATTTTTAGAATAGTAAGCATTTATTTTTATTATCTTTTATTTCATTATTTTACATTAATTATAATTTCTATTTATTTGAACAAGATTAGATTGTTTTAATTTTAGCATTTAGCAAGTTAAATTAGGGATTAACTTCTCGTGGAAATGATATTTTTCTTACTACTATATTATGTAAAATGATACATATACTTGCATATTGAATTTGGGCAACACTACCATATTAAAAAAAATTAAATAGTTTAACTAAACAATCCATTAACTTTTAACAATAATTCTTAGACTGATATTAAGAAAACAAATTGATACTTTATAATAATAATATTTTACCTTCATATTAAGAATTATAACAGTATTATTCACTTCTCAAATACAATTATTTTCAATAAATGACCCAAAGTATTAGCACATTTCAAAAAAATAATAGGCACCTAGCTCTTGTCCTAAAATTTTGTGGGTGATAGCACAAGACTTAATTATTTGTCAATTTAATATTGTGCTTCTCTATCTAACAAAAGAACTAAATTTAATTGAAATTACTAGTTATTTTAATTACTCTTTTCCTACTAGAGAAGTCTAGGACTGTCATGACCCAACCATGATGCCATGACTAGCATCATAAATAGAATTTTCACTACTAGTCAGCCTTAAGTTTATCAAAATATTCTTAATATTAAATTTTAAAAAAATTTGATAGAGTTTCCCTAAAAATTAAATATTTTTGAAATTCATAACCTGTATAAAATAGTTCAAAGTTTTCTCAATATCAATCAACAGGCAATTATAACAAATATAAAGTATCAAATCTTATTATTAAAATAGAAACTTATTAAGCATAGCTGGATTTTATCTATAGTCTCAGGAGCGTCTAAAATACTGAAATAAAAAGAAAGAGAATACTAAAGTGACTCAAACTAACATGGACCAATCAGAATTGGGCTCAGCATGAAATGTCTTCCAATCAAATTGTCAAATCCAACTGAGGATCTACACTGGAATCTGAAATATTAAATAAAAATGTGAGTTTTTATCATTTAGTGAGAGATAGTATTTGTTTTAAACATGTTGAGACACGTATCATATAAAAACACATTTGAGAAAATGTGGTTCATATTTTAATAAAAATTCTTTTAATAAAATATATGCATCAAATCAATATATACATATCTTTGTTCAAAACTTGAATTCAAGAATAAATCTATGCATTTATCCTATAATAATTTTAACAACTAATAGTATGGGGATTTTCTTCTCAATTGAATCCATATCCATAATTACAATCCACCAAGGATAATCATAGTACATCATAACCTACTAAAGGTAGACCATCGTCAAGACCCACCAAGGGCATACATATCAAACTGCGTGTGTGGTCAACACAATAGGTTAGCATTCCCCCTGCTAGTTAGAGTGTAACAAGGTGCATCAAGTCTAACATTCCCCTTGCTGGAAAGGGTTACCTAGCATTCTCCTTACTAGGAAGGGTTACAACAGAGAGTATTCCACTAAACTTGTTTTTGGTATTCAAGTTATGTTTCAAATACATTTACAAGCACATTTCAAAGATGTGTTTGTAAATTCTTTTTCACCAAGTATTCAAATACTTTCCTTTTTTATCATCTCAATCATAGAAAGTGTTCAAATAATAGTTTCAACATAAAACATAACTTTTTCAATACTTATTCTAGGTTTTTTTTTTTTTTTTTTTTTTTTTTTTTTTTTTTTTTTTTTTTAAGTTAAAATCTTTGAACAAATCTTTCATTAATTTTTTAACATTTCTACTCAAGCGTGAAGAAGATGTGAATTTTGTAAATATGCATTTCATATGAAATCAAATATAAATAAACTTGTCTAATTGAAAATACATGTAAAGAACAAGTATAATCACTCATAGTGTAACAACCTAAACTAAATTCGGTTTATATTTCATAATTTCATATGTTAATTTGTATGCATTTATATTTTATTTGAGAGAATTTTGAGTAGTTTTGAGTTGAAGAATGCCTATTTGGAAATTTAGGTATAAGTGAATTTTTGTTTTTAAAAAAAAAGTTACTGCAACAGTATTTAGCTACACATTGCACACTGGAAAATCCGTGTTGTAGTGCACCAGGGTTTGTTAATAGCATGCTAGACACTAGAATTTGTGCACCATAACATGCCAAAGCCATCATAGCGCACCAAACATTAGAATTAGCACACTGGACACTGGAATTTGTGTGTCGTAGCATGCTAGAGCATATTGCACAGCATGTTGAATTGTTATTTTCCTTGTTTTTAAGGAATTTTTAGAATTTTCAACTCCTCCAAAGACCCTAAATCTTCTAGACTCTTAAAACTAAAACTAAAAAAGAAAGACTTGGATGACATCTTAGAGTAGCCAAAAGTTCATTCAAAAATTTATGAAGATCAAAGATTGAGAAGGAATAAGTGAAGGATAACTTTGTAATTATGCCTTGAGAGCCCACTCTATAAACCCCATGCACACCCTAGGGCTTCAAAAACAGTCGTTTTTCTCATTACTTTAGAGAGAAAGAGAGAAAAGAAAGAGAAAAAAAGAAAGGAAAGAAAAGAATAAGAAAAATTGCTAGATCTCTCAGATATATGTCTCTAATATTTTTGCTATTGCTATTCCTCTCCATTCTCTAGCATTTAATCGGTTTAAAATTTTTGTTTGGTGATGATTTATATGCTGTAGAGAAGGGGGCGGCTGACCTCACCCATAGGAAGAAATTGTATAATTTGATAGCATAGCCTTAGATCTTGCTCGTGTTTAGAAAACTTGATGTTTTTATGTTTTGTTTGGGAGATTTGATGCTAATCTAAGGGTTGAAAACAGAGCAGAAATAGGGAAAGGTAAGGTTACGGTAAAAGAAATTAAAAAATAAAGATTAAAACTTAAGATAGAGTGAATTTTGGAAAGAGATGGAAAATTTCTACAACTAAGTTCTTGATAACAAGAACTTTGGAGGGATGAGCTGAGCCCTAATCTATGACTAATAGGTGTTTTCAAAGGGGGTTAAGTCATTTTAAGAAGAAGGATTAATAAAACATCAAAGCTCGTCTCAATTTAAATTAAAACTAGCAAACTAAGTGAAGGGAGCAATGTAGGAAAATTTCTGCAGAAATTTCTACAAGCAATCATCACTTAGCTGAAATTTTGGAATACTAAGATAGGCTCAAATGTAAGGTTAAAAGGATAACTTAGGATACAACAAGATTAGCTAGAGAGAAGAATTAAGAAAAAGATTAAAAGGTCATGTGAATCATGGAGCACAATATGAACCATCCAGTATTATTATTCGACTAATCGCTCGTTCAAGAGCCGAACAACTCAAGGAATTTAGAACCTTACTAATTTGCATTGAACCAATGGGTTAGAAATAATAAAAGAAAAATATAAGCCATCTAGCTTAAATACTACAAAGGAGGTGTAATTAATGCTATGTATTAATTACAACAATTAAAACTTTTGTTGACCAACTGATACAACAATTAATGTATTCCATGCTCTTGTTGATAACTTGATGCAACAATTAATACTCTGCATTAATTACAACAACTAAAAGAGCTGTAATTAATGCTCTTGTTGACTAATTGATACAACAATTAATGTATTACATGCTCTTGTTGATAAGTTGGTGTAACAATTAATACTCTACAATAATTACAACAACTAAAACTCTTGTCCACTAGTTAGTATAGTAATTAATACTTTATCAACTACTCCTTACTATTTTTAAAGTTGTAATAAATGCTTAGTTATCTTTGCCCATGTCTAGGCTATTGTTTTTCCAATATATATCCCTTTTGAGGATTGAATGTACTTAGATTTGATTCATGAATAAAAGCTATAATTTACACTTTATTTCTTTTTTTCTCATTTAAGCAAGCCCTTTGTTTAGTAGTGAAAACCCTGAATCTTATCACTCATCCTTGAGTGGGGTGATTCAAAACTTCAGATTTTGCTTGCAGTGATAGATCTTATCAAGTAAAATTGGTTGTATACTTTTTACCATTTTCTATTCTGGTCCATTTTGGTTTTGAAGCAGTACCCAAAATTTAAATTTGTATCATATTGGTATCAGAGCAATCAGGTTAGCTAGTTTTCTTCTTTGCTTGAGTTAAGTAAAACACTAGAGCTTGAGTGATACACGTGAGATTGAGAGAATTTCTAGAGCCAACCATGTCAGAAGATAACAATCCTTCTATTCCTAGAGGAATGACACTAGAGCAAGCTCAAATCATATCCATCAACATCAACAAAATGAGATGATGGAACAACTTGCTTGTTTGACACAAGCAATTATGGGCTGACTCTACAACAAAATCCACAACCTGTTCAACGAACAACTAGGAGGGCTATCCATGAAGAAGCAAATCATAATATAGGTGAATCTGACCACGAATGTGTCATGGATGAACAACCTGTACAGAGGCATCAAACTAATCACGAAAACAACATCAAACTGAAGATTCTTGCATTCAAAGGCACTAGTTCTCTAGAAGAATACTTAGAATAGGTGCATGGGTAGAAAAGGTATTTGAATGCTATGAGTATATTGAAGACCATAAGTGGAAGTTAGCTGCTCTTGAATTCATAAAGGCTCAATGAAGGAGAGATGGCGAAAAACCAGTTCAAAAGTTGGAGGCTGATGAAAAGACTCATGTAGAAAAGATTTGTTCATGAGTATTATAAACAGGAGCTGTACATCCGAATGCGAAGTATCCGACAAGGGGGAATGTCTGTGGAGGATTATGTTAAAAAACTTGAAACACTCATGATAAGGATTGAACTACAGGAACCTCAAGAGCAAACTATAGCACAATTTCTTGGTGGATTGAATAAAGAAATTGTTGATGCAGTGGAATTACAACTATATGTGCTCTTGGAGGTTGTGATCAAACTTGCTATCAAAGTGGAGAGGCAACACAAAAGAGGTAATAACAAGTAAGTTACATCTCGGTTGATGAGTAATAAACCCCTAAATACCAGTTCTTAATCCTAGAAGTCTTTTCCAATTGGAATAAACCACAGAAGAAGATTAAAAGATCTAATAAGCTGTAAAAAGAAACCTCCAAAGGGAAGGAAAAGGTTAGAGATTTTCAACAACCAAAGAGGAGCCGAGATATTAAATGCTTCAAATGTCTTGGCTACGGTCACATTGCCTTTGATTCTCCAAATAGGAGGGTGATGACAATTCGTGAATCACAGGAGATAGAAAGCGAGGAATATGTAGAGCAAAAAGAACCAAAAGTAAAGACAATGTGGAGTACGCTGATGTCACACCCACGCCTTATGCACTGGGATGGATGCAACAGCAGGACAACAGCCAACACACACCACCGAAAAAAACTGGCAGCATAACGCTGTTGTAACCCTTCTGTGTCTTCAACCTGTCACCTGTTTAACCTGTATAAACATATATATAAACATACATGCATACACCATCTAATACATATTGAGTAGATAAATATCATAACATGTCAAAGGTCAGGATTCCTTGGCCTTGATAACAACAACGAGAACATGTACACTTATTAATGTATGTCTACCGGCAAACTAAGCCTAAATTCTTAACATAACTATATGTATGGTCTCATAACTCATGCATACCACATCCATAGCCTTATTATAGGATTTACACATTTGCAATCTAACTATACAAAACTTGGTTACTTTTATGTAATGCAAAATACAAACTCTCTGACACTAAGGTACATATCTTGTAATAATACTCTAATTTCAAATACATAGATCTGAGCTCACCTCCTACATGTGTGTGACACTCTTGAATGCTAATCACAAGGATGAAGAGCTAATCTAAGTTGGATTTGCAAGATAGTAGAAAAGAAGTGAGACAAATGTCTCAATAAATGGCATATAACTAATCTTAGTGGAAATAGTCAGGTTTTAATCATATACTAGCTAAACATTCTTTTTCATAAAATTCATGAGCATATCACAGTAAATAAACTCAAATCAAGAAAATCACATCTGTATCATAAATCATGTTTGCATAATAATCATCAAATCAGGATATCAGTCCATGTATTTGAAGAAATTAGAGAAACATAGAAAGTTTGAAATCATAAGAATTATGGTGCATATATCATGTGTGTGGTCTATTTGGATGTGCACTCCGATAATGGTGTATCTGTGGGGCCAGTAAATCATAAAAATTAATAAGATTTGTCAGGAGTTACTGCACTGTGTAATTTACACTGAGGGCTGCCACTATTCCTTCAGCTAGACTGACATAGTCTGCGGCCTCTGTAATACTTTGGAATCCTCTACGAGATTCAAATACCATGCTATGTCATATACTATGATGCATGTAGAACTACCACCTGCCCTGGGTGGTTGCCTGACATTTAACTCTAATGCCAAAGCACAAAACATCAGAAAATCATAAATATCATCAAATCCATCATATAGCTAAAATCAGAATGCAACTGGCATGCTTCCATTTTTATATATCAACATAGAACACTTTTAGAAAATAGGTTTCATTTATTAAAAAACATAATTTAGAAAACAACTAAGATTAGGAAGATGCCACTTACAGTGAGTAATTGTTAAGTCTATGAATCAGGATCTGGATCTGCATCTGGAATATCTTGGCCTGGAACCACTTCAGTGCCCCTCTTATAGTGTAATTATGCATTTACACACATATTAGTGACATAGTTAGTGTGTGAGGTGTCATGCATGCTTAAGCTATTCTTAATTTAGCTTAAGTTTTCCTCTAAGTCCTCTCTTACTTGGGTTCCTTCAACTTTCTCCTATTTCACCTTTAATAAGCCTAATTAATCTCATTTAAGGCAATTAGGCATTTCAACATTTGTATTCCAAGGTCCTTATGTTGCTAAAATTTTAATGCTTTTCTCCTAGCTTAGAATTTGCATAATAAGAAATCACCAATTCAACTATTGTTTAATCTTCCCTAGTCTTAGGATATCCTTGGGCTCTCCTTAACCTATTTTCCTTAGGAATTTTGTGCCCCTAACCATTCCCTTTCTTGCTCAATTAATCTATATTAAATCTAAAAATTTTCTTACTAAGTATACAACTTGCAACCTTATGTATACAAGTTGGGTTTTGGGTGAATTTGCGGGATAATATGCCTTCTAATTGGCTCCCTTTCCAACTCTATTGCTTAACTAAGCTTAGGCACTCCTTCATCCACTTTTAGTGCCTTAATATAACTCATTTTTGGCCACAAACATGCTTGAACAGCAAGCTCCATAACTCTGAAAATTCCTACAGAAATTTTCAGCTTGCTAGGTTTGGTTCTAAATGGTGTTAATTCAATTTCCTTGCTCAAGCTTAGGCTTATCCTCCTTCAACTTCATCTTCCTTCCCTCTCTTCTTCATAGTTGCAAATTCCAGCCTTAGCTAATTTCTCAATTCTATCACAAATCTCATAGGAAAACAAACTAACATATGCAACATATCAAATTTTCAACTTTTTATACAATTTTATAGAAACAACTTGAAAATCTCCCCCTAGGGTTTGGTCAAGTTTAGTTTACAGCACCCTTAA